>VYZW01000958.1:13205-77845 GCA_013401315.1 Balaeniceps rex | reverse complement strand
ATAAACTCACTCACTTTTCTAAAAAGGGTGAAGTTACAGCTATCGATTTGGAACACTCACTATTTAGTAAGAATATAGCTGGGACTATGGTTAGGGTTGAAATGGAGCTACAGAAAGGAAGGGAAAATCCCAACAACTTAAATTGTTAAGTAGTGTAGAAATATCTAAAAAATTTTAATTTTCACTTCTTTTCTGGTGCGATTTTACTCTTCTTCCATCTTCTCTCTTTCCCGAGACAATATTCGCATTAATGGGACATTTGGCATAGCAAATAAGAATTGTCCCAATCTTCTTTCTTCCAGCCTAAAGCTGGTCCAAAAGAATGGACATCTAGCTCTTTTTATTGAAAATAGCTAAGACACCATTAACTTGGAAGTGTATTAATTTTCCTTGAAAATACCTGATTTTTTTTCCCCCCTCTTATCCCTTAACTGGGATTGCTGAGCTTTGGAAATAGTGCTAACATTTTTATACCCGGTATGATGCCTCCTCCGGCCCACTGAAGAATGCACCTTTTATACCAATGGCCTTTCCTATAAATGGAAAGGCTCTGGGTATGTGCAGAGCACAGTGAAAAAAAATTAGTGCTGGCACTCGGCATCCAGTTTACATCATCCATCCTCTCTTGTGGTGAGCTCTTTGACCTCATCTCCTAGAAATGAGCAAATGCAAGAATGTGAACGTGTCTGTGGCTAGGGCTTAAATCACTCTCTGTCCTCAGCCATTGGAGTTACTACAGCTCCAGCTCCTGCCTTCAGATTATTCATACGCTTTCCTGACTGCCCTGCATGCCAAGTTAATTCCCCCAGCCAGATAACAGTCGTGTGGTGTTATGAATCTAGGTTACATTTGGGCTTGTCGCATCTTTCCAGAGCGTGACTGAGGAGCAGAGTGTGACACTTACAGAACGTGGTCCTGGGCTGGTCCACAAGTCTTTACCAGTCAATAGGGATGCCCATTTGCCCAGGGCATCAATGCTGTGTCTTGTGTCCCCTTGTGCCCTGTCTCTCAGAGAATGTTGTTTGAAGCCTCCAGCTCTTTAAGGTGGAAAAGTAGAAACAACAAATGTTTCCTGATGGACTGAACTGGCTGGTAGCAATGTTTTCCTCCCAGTTCTTTATGCAGTAACCTTGCTGCTAGGTTTAAAAAGAGACCAAATTTTTCTCATTAGAATCTGGCAAAGTATTTTGCACGTCTGCTTTTAAATAATGTAGCAGCTCCTTACAGCTCCTTTGGACTTGGTTG
This sequence comes from Balaeniceps rex, assembly GCA_013401315.1. Classification (NCBI taxonomy): domain Eukaryota; kingdom Metazoa; phylum Chordata; class Aves; order Pelecaniformes; family Balaenicipitidae; genus Balaeniceps; species Balaeniceps rex. The sequence goes on along the minus strand of VYZW01000958.1, from coordinate 76,600 downwards.
GAGTCACCAGACTTTTTCTGTCATTCTGCCACTGTACCCCACAGCGCAGGGCCTGATCCCAACCCCCTGCAGTCAGTGGAAACATTCTCCTTGGTAGCCTTTGGGTCAAGTCCAGAAAGTTTGCTGACTGTGTTTCCCAGGCTTTGCCGAGGGCATCTATTATAACAGGCTCGACACCTTCCCAAAGTATTGCAGATTCCTGGTGCATGTGTCTGTAAGCCTCACTTCCATTTTTCCTTTTCATAAAAGTTTTGGAAAATTAGACTGTAAAACCATAGCACAAGCTTTTTAAAGAATAAACTATACCAATGGGTACTACCTCAGAGCTACCTAGAACTGAACCTGCCTTTGCTAATGGTTCAGGTTGAATAAAAGATCAAAGGAAAAAAAAAACAACTCTCTTTCCCTTTTAATCCTTGATGTCAGTCCCACATCTGACTTCTTTTAGAGAGAGTTTCTTGCTTTGATAAACTGCATAAACAGTTTCAAGACAAACAAAATAATTAAGGTCAAAATAGATAAAAATATGAGGTTTTGGTCATGAGATCAAGAAGGTCTTTAAAGACTACATCCCCTTAAAGTTAGGTCATATTCTGCTTGGATTCCCAGTCTGAAGTCTTGGTGGCCATGGGCAGGACAAAAGGAGCATGAGGCTGGAGCAAAGACAGCAAATTGGGGGAAGCAGAAGAGAAGTGCTGTGCTGTCCTAAGCCAGGTGTTGTGTTGGGTGAGCCAGCATTGCCTCCATCTCTCTTAATACAGTTGCTGCTCTCTTGGGGTGTCTGAAACATTGAACCACAGCAGTCTGGAACAAAGCTCCTGCTGTAATTATCCCCTATCATAATTTTTAATCTTCCACTGCCTTTTTTTCTTACTTTGCTTTAAGATCTCCATCCTGGTCTGAACATACATGCTGGGAAAACCTGACCTGACCTCCCCTGCTTCTTTGCTCCACTGCAGTATTGAGCCTCAGTTCCTATGCTTGCTACATAGGGCTGTGCCCTGGACCCCAGTATGGCTCCTACATTGGATAGCCCTTGCCAAGCTGTGTTTTCCTACCACCGCTGCTTCTGATACCTTGGCTCAGATACTTGGACACCTCTACACTGGTTTTCACTGTGCTATCCAGGTGTACCCACAGACTTGGCACAGATCCCTCAAAGCGCACCTCAGTACCAGTCAGGGCTATATATGCTGGGTGAAGATACGAGATCCCATCACTCACAGTGCATGTGGTGGTAAGGTGGTGTTAGAAACTTGCAGTGGCATGCAGATGCCTTAGGGCCCATGAGGTTGCTCGCTAATTAGACCACTCCTTGGGCTCTGATACACACTGAGAAATAGCTTGCTACTCAGTGCTAGTGTAGACAGTTTAAATCCTGTTTTATTCCAGCTCTTAGATGACACATTCATGCCTCAGCAAGGAATATGTCTTAAGATCCCAGAAAAGACCATCTTCATAATCTCACCACCCACAGTAGCTTTAGCACTTTCGGTATCCAATTAAAAATAAGTCACGATGCAATTCAATTTTAAATATGACCGTTACCTTAGTAAATACCCTTCCGCACAAGCACAGGGCACACAGACACTGATATATATGAATTTGTGTTCTTAGCTGTTTCATGTGCTGGCTATTTAAACTATAAGTGAAAACACTGTTGAACCTACAGCTGTGCAAATATGTGTGCCTGCCTAAGAGTTGCAGCGTGGGAGGAGAGATGCCTGTGGTCAACTCCCAATAATTCACTGAGGATCTGATCATCCTGACGCTGCTTGTCTGTGCACTGTTGAAGGCCTGCAGGTTCAAAGAGACATGTAGTGGACACACTGGCAAGCTTGTACCACAGTACACAGTACTCCTCATACATGAGAAGGTGCAGATCAGGGCACCATCCCGATTATCTGTGCTGGCTTCTCGGAGGTAACAGCAGTAAAAAGTGACAACTCCTGCTGCTCTGTGTGTGTGAATGAAAGGAGCACATCTACTTAGGGGTAGGTGGAGGAGCAGCTCCACCTTTTCACGGTCTCTCTGTTGGTCTGTGTCCACAGGGGTGGAGGTGGGAGGGAGAGGGGGTGCCGGGGTGGTCCCTGTTCGGAGTTCCTGAGGCTCAGTTCCATATTTTGCCTTGTAGAAGACATTTACTGCTCATGTGGGTTAGCGGTGGGACTTTTTTCTCAGTGCCTTTATGTAAACATTCAATATCTTTCCTACATCCAGATCAGATAAATCCTTTCATCCAACAATAGATGTGACATTCCCTACTCTGACCTGACATTTCATTTCCCTCCAGAACAGCTGATGGATCTCCCATACAGCTCCCACACGGGCTCTCAGATACCTTATGTCTGAGTAATTGCAACATCCTTTTTTTCTGACCTCCATGAAGCAATCCAATCACACTTACCCAATCAGCTGCAGCAATAATTTTTGTCACCCATCACTTATAAACATGCCTTTCAGTTCATGTCTCTTCAGTAGCACCCCTTTCTTCACCTTGTTAAATGTTAGGTACCTGCCTTTGTTTTCAAGGCCCCATGTCACCTCTCCCATTCTTTTTATCTCACTGCTGTGAGTTGTTAGCTCTCACCTCTGTCAGCCCCTGGTGCTAAATGTCTGCTCATTACATTTTCAAACAAATGTTTTCTTGCTCTTGTTTGTGCTGCCTCTCTCGCTTAGGAGTAATCTGCTATGGACAACCACAGTTTTGTTGTTTCCCTTCTAATTAGGCTGCCAGCACCAACTGCATGGACCAAGCTAGAGCAAATTGCACCGTGGCAGTAGGATGCAGCTTTTGAGAACAAGGTGGTGGCACCAAAACATTGGAGAGTGTGGGGGAATCGGTCCTGCAGTCTTGCATAGGAGGCTGCTGTTCAGACGCAGTTATGTAGCTTGTAGGGACTGTGAACTGTTTGTAGCTTTTTTCAGATAGGGTCAGTCTTTTTTTGGATTAAATCTCTCTTTAGTTTACTATGATCTTGGTAAAGAATGTGACAAGAGGTAGGTTGTGGGTGTGCTGAGACCAGTGCCAAGCACCCTGACTAACGCTGCCTCGTTCTGAGATGCACTGTCTCCACCCTCATCTCTGAGTCTCATGTTGAAAGTGCTTTGTAGCACAGAGCAGCTTTTCACCCTGTGTCTGTGTAGTCCCTAGCACAATAAGGTCCCTACCGATCTTCGTGGTACCCTTACTTCTTTGGTAGTACGTGTGCATCACAGTCATCTTGTCCCAGGAGCTATTTTCTTAATTTTGGAAAATCCCATATCAGGTGAATGATCTTAACAATTGAAGACCTTGTTCAAAAGGAGAATCCTCTTGAGCTGAGAGTAACGCATTTCACAGCTGCAAATGAGCATGGGAACTCTGAGCATTGATGATGGCCAAGGGGACAAGTGTATCCAAAAGTCTATTTTCTTCCTGTACGTTTTAGCTAAGAGTTTGTGTCTCCAGTGATGGGAGTGAAGCCCAAATACATAGTACACCCATGCCATGTAGCCTTCAGAAACTCTTTTGGATACAGGTATCCTTTCTGATTCCTTGCTCTTTGGCACGAAGCCTGATGAGAGCTCCCTGACAAACACTGCTTTGGAGTCCCTTTCTCACTAGAAATGCAGCTATAGGTTCTTTTAGCCAGGATACTTGCCATCATCCCTTAGAAAACCAGATTATTTCAAGTTTTTTCTGCCTTCCAGAGCTTCAGTCACTGAAGTTCTGCAGCCTGAGGAGCCTGGAGCAACACTTTTTGCTAATTTTGCAGCATCCATACAGAGCAGTGGGTAAATACATTAAGTTGCTTTAATTATTCAACCTGTTTACTTAGCTCTGTATTTAGAAAGCCTGGATAAATGAAGCTGTAACTTCCTCTTCCTCCCTTCCCCTTCATCAGCAAAGTAAACAGCTGAAGAAGAGCCACAGAAAAAGCAACACCTGCGAATCCTCCCAGGAACCTGGAGGAAGCAGCCCCTTAGGGCAGCAGCATGCGAGATGGACAGGAGGGCTCTTGGGTGGTCCCAAATGTCTCTGAACCTACACTGTAGAAGGGCTTTCAGCCAGATCAGCTCCTGCACTGCTGGCTTTGTGGACTTAGTATAAACTGATAGCCCTCCCTGCCCCATGAGAGCAGTAGCACAAGACTAATCTTTAGCACAGCAGTTGCATTTACATCTGCCTATGGAGCAATGTGAATCCACCGGAGGGAGGGCGCTTCCCTGCCCTGCTTTCAGTTGAAAGAAGTCCCATACCCTTCTCTGGTGCTCTCAGACGAGCCATGGCTGGAGCAGATCTGCATGTCCTGATTCGTGTTACAGTGCTAGGCGTTCACTGTCTTCCCGCCCAGCCTTTTTCCTGGGACTGAGTGGGTGACACCACACCATGAAATCAGTACTGGGCCTGGATGAACCCTTCGAGAGAGTTTGACTGGGCAATGAGATGTAAAGCGCAGGCCTGCCATCAGGGACGTAAAGCTGCTCGTGAATGTTTTCATTCTGGTGTCCTGGCCGAATCCTGTGCTGGACAGTTGGAGTTCAGCCTCCCTGAATCAGTCTTGCTTTCAGTGATTTGTTGCCACTTTTCATTCCATGAATAGTTGCATCCTAGTGCTCAGTAAAATGATTTTTTCCAGTATATCTTCAAATGCTATAAAGCATTTGAGAAACTCAGCATATAAAACGCAGAGACAAGCTCTGTTTAATTTTTGTTATGAGAGAGGTTGAAGCAAGATGACATTTATGAGCTGGTTTCATAGGAGAGAGAAGAGCGTAAGGAAGAATCTTGCTAGTCTGAGCTTCACAATAAACTGTAATAGACCGTGCTTCTAGCCAGCTGATCTCCTTGTACAGTTTTTTTTCTTTGCATGGTTTTTGCATGTCTGCAGACTTCTTGTAAGTTCCTAGCTATTAGTGCTCCCTGGTAACTCTGGGATAAAGAGAGCTTGTACTTTACTGATCTGAAATGCCAGCTGACTCACTGATTTAATGGTCAGTAGCTTTCAAATGCCAGAAGCGGATTCTTCCTGAAATGGTGCAGTTCTGTAGCAGAAATAGAGTTAAAGGCTCCAGAGGCACAAAGGTAGAGAAGAACAAATATTTCCCCTGTGTTGGACGGGAAGTGCACTGGATTGAGATTTCTGCCCTCGCCACTTTAGCCCATCATTAGCTAATAAAAGGGATTGTTCTGACTCTAAAGCAGTTAATAACATGCCAGTGGAAAAACAGTGTGGAAGGGACTCTGGCNGACCCTGGCTTTTTTTTTTTTTTTGTCCTGTCTCACAGGAGAGGAGAATTAAAAATTGTGCAAGACACTGAGAACTGTATTCCACTGAGCAAAAATGAAAACTCCTACACTGAATTTACTTGTGCTTTTTGAAGTGATGTGCTGATTCACTGCCCTCATCCAAAAGGATTAATTGATTGTCAGGAGGGTTTATCTTCCCTATGCAATGGTTCCTAGCTCCTCTGGACAAAGAGAGGCTTTGGTGGTGAACTTCACGTTCCCAGTAGGATCCAGCCTGGCTTATGCAGTTAGAGTTAGGGCTGGGACCCTTACTGCTGTAGTGTTGTTCTCATTCTAAGCTGCAGAGATGGGTTTTGGGAAGTGGCTAAGAAGCAGTGACTGAGTTCTGTGTTTCCAAGTTGCAGGGGCTGTGCCCTGGAGTTGGGAAATGCAAGTAAACTTACGATTTTCCTTTTCACTCCAGTAATTCCTTATGCAGCCACTAAATGGTTCTTTAGGTGGATGCTGGTAACACACAGTACAATGTAATGATACCTCCTGTTTTCAGGATGTAATACTTAAGAGCAGCGTAGGCTATATTTTGTCTTTCAGCCCCACTTGGAACTCAGCAGCTGCAATTAAACCAGAACAGGACATTACCACTGATGCCAGTGGTATTAAACTCCTTTTGTGGAGGTGGTGAAATAGTGCTGCAAGTGTCTGTAATGATTTCTTCTGAATATCCATTTAATTCCTTCAGCCTTTTTAAGAGAATTGGCCAACTCCATTGGAAAGCAAAGCTCTTCATTGTGCAACGTTGGTCTCGTTGACCATCATACCTGTAATTTTTTAGAGGTCAGCTGCTGATAGTGTAACTCTTCAACACAAACCAAGCTCTTTGAACCACCCCTGGGTCCTGGAGAATGGGCTTGGAGAGTAAATGCTGAAAGGGTTTATCAAATGCCTTTCTTCTTTCCAAAATTGTTAGGTGGCTTCAAATGCAAAGTGACATGCAATGCAGGTATTTCAGGTTAGAAGATGAAATGGGTATGGCAAATGGTGGCTGATCTCTTAATTCAAGTTCAAACAAAAGGCACTTTGGGTGGCTCCCTGGACTTGTGATGATGTTTGTGAGGAGGATATTCAATCCCTAGAGCTCCTCAGCAGGGAGAGGACAGCCATTTCTGGGTATTTTTGGGCATCCTAGCAGACATCCAAGTACACCAAGGAGTAAACCAAGAGGTATAGTATACAGAGGTGAGGGCTGTAGGCTGCACTTCCTCCATCACAGGTGAAAACCACTAATGTATATGTGCACAAAGGTTCTGTCACTTGCAGCCTGTGGGCACAGAAACTATTCAGTGGGCCAGGAGACTGTGTTTTGGCTTGTCTGATCACAGTTGTACTTCATGAAGGGCCCTTTCAACACCCAGCTTTCTTCACTAGGGTTGTTGGTGTGATCTGTCTTGTCCAGCCATGGCCTTTCTTGGCCCAGGGTGTTGACAGGATCCAGGATTACTTTGTAGTTTCTCCCTAATTCACTGAGCACCTTCTTGTCAGCTTATATCACAGCCTTGGGCAGGAAAAGAAGCTGCAATCAAGTCTGTCTTTTGAGTCTGTGTTGAGTGGGGAGGGTGACAAGCAGCCACCCACGAGACCCCAGCAATTCTTCCGAGTGCTTTAAGGTGTGAAAGGAGGATTTGGAGAAAGGGGTGCCACAGAAACTGTTGGAGAGCAATAGCACCATGAAGGGGAAAATCACATGAGACCCTGGGGGTTAGCGCTGGTAATGAATTTGTGCTGAGTGCAAGGAAACTTGGACTGGATGGTTGAGATTTGTTTCGTGGCCTGCTCAGCCTTTCAGTCTAAAAACTTCCGATTAATAAGCTAATGATAGCCTAGTCTGTCTGTTCAGTGAGCAAGAGGGAGATATTTGTGGCAACTGTGGGTTAGTATTCTCCTTGCTTGATACAGTATATTCAGCTCCCAGACTACCAAGGTGGAAAGGATCCCATTTTGGGGCAGCTGGAACTGCTTTATTAGTAATTCTATTGCTTAAAAAAGCCATGTGTGCAGCAGTTTTCTGCCTGCTCTTAATAAACTATTAGTCATTATTAGCTGAGTGCCTCAGTCATTGTTCCAGATAATTTCATTCAAATAAAATTCCTTGCAGTGAGGAATCAGCTGTAGCATTTGTTGCAAGAATTAGCAGATCTGTCTCAGCAGTCCTGTAATGTATGGTGCTGTAGTAAGCAGGCGTCGCGGAGAGTTTGCTTTCAGGCCAGGCAGGGAACGCAGCCGGGCCGTGCAGTCAGAAACCCGGGTGCGCTCCTCTGAACACACAACTAGCAGAAGAGCAGTACTTGCAGCTGGGTAAATTGATTTTGTTTTCCAGCTGTCCATGATGTATTGTTTGAATATCCCACTTTCTTTTCTGGCGACTGGAAAGGGAGCTTTCCTGTCATTTCCCCTACAACACTAGAAGAAAACCTGGGCTAGCACCCATAGCTTTCAGCCTGTTCAAGACCTCACTTTGCAGAGCACATGTGCAGACAGCATAAAACTGTGCTACTAGGCTGAGATTTGTGTGCTAGCAGCTCCATTCCCTTCTTAACGGGAGCCAAACCTTTGTGGACACATCTCAACAGCAGAGCTGTGTTGAAATACTTGCTTAAAATTCATCCCCCAGCATAAATACAAGGAAGGAGGGCGCTTTGGTGGCCATGAACACTGCCTCCCTTTGAGCATGGTGGTGGTGTTCTGGAGAGGCAGTACTCCAGTAAATTCTTTCTTTGGTTGCTTAAGCCAGATCTTTCTCCTGTCAGAAAGGAGGCAAGCAGCACTGCTCTGGCTCAGTTACAGCTTCTCCGGGGCTGTTACACAAATATGGCAGTCTCTTGGCTGTGTCCGAAAGTTTACACTCACCCATGGAACGCAGGGCTGCATGGAAGAGTGATTTAGCAAGGAGAGAAGTAAAGAGCATCTGGAAAGGTCAGATAAAGCTGGAATGTCACTGTCGCAGCCACAAAGAGATAAAACTGCCCATTAATTTTTTTTAATATCTGTCATTTATGTGGTTTTGGTAGCTTCGACATTTACATTGCTAAAATTGCTCAGCGACTGAAGTGCCTTATGACTGTTTTCTTGCAGCAAAGAGCTCTCTAGATCCACTCTCAGTGGTGTCATGGCACTGCTGTTTTCCAGGCAGAAGCATTCTTTAAACTTAAAAATGTTGACTTACTGTCCTGCTTCCCCAGGTTTCAGGAATGTTGCCTGAGCCACTTTGGTACCAGAAAGGTACTGAATTTGGAAATGACAGTGTGAAGAGGAAAGGTTATTGGCTTTCAGAAACAAAAGCAAAAGTTTGGGAAGTGCAAAGAGTACCAGAGAGTGCATGTGTGCATGCACGTGTAATGCAGGGAGAACCAAAGGTAGGTTTGCAGTTGGAAGGGCTGGGAGGTACCTGGAAGGAGCTAGCTGAAGATGGTATCTCATTAGAGCTTTGGCTGCAGGACCTCCAGCAGTCACCTGGCTGTTGCTTTTAGTTAACCCTTGCCCAGGCATGAGTTAATACAGTGAACTCTGAAGAAACAGGGACTTTTCGTGTCGTGTCAGAAAAAGGGTGTACGTGCCTGTTAAAATAGGTATGCAGGTAGGCTCGTAGAGGTTACCCCAGCAGTAAACCTGCCTCATATGCTGAGGCAGCAGAACAGTTAATCATATTTGCTTGCTTTTAGTAACATTTGTGATTCTTTTTATTATCAGACAGATTATATTGTGGTAGAATATGAAGGTCCTATTGTTCGTACAGCACCTAGCACCCAAATAGCAAGAGCTGATCTCAGTGTCAGGGATCATGCTAATGAAGCTGGGATGTAAAAAAAGGAAGCTACAAATCATAGCTAGATGGGAGCGCGGGGTGCAGAGAGCAATGATGAGAAATGCATGCATGTACACACAAATGCACATGTGCTCCTTCGTCGGGCATCCTCCGTTGTGAACACTGAACAAGAGGCAGACCTGCAGGGGTGGTCTGTTGTGTCCAAAAATGAAACTAAGAGTACAATATATGTGTCCTGGTTTTGGCTGGGATAGAGTTAATTTTCTTCCTAGTAGCTGACATAGTACTGTCTTTTGGATTTAGGATGAGAATAATGTTGATAACACACTGATGTTTTAGTTGTTGCTAAGTAGTGCTGACACTAGTCAAGGACTTTTTCAGCTTCCCATGCTCTGCCAGGTGCACAAGAAGCTGGGAGGGGGCACAGCCAAGATAATTGATCCAAACTGACCAAAGGGCTATTCCATACCATATGACGTCATGCTCTGTATATAAACTGGGGGGAGTTGGCTGGGGGGGCAGCGATCGCTGCTCAGGGACTGGCTGGGCATCAATCGGTGGTGGTGAGTGGTTGCATCACTTTTTTTGTTTTTCCCTTGGGTTTTGTTCCTCCTCTTGTTGTTTTCCTTTTCACCTATTATTATTATTATTATTACTATTATTATTATTATTATTATTATTTCAATTATTAAACCATTCTTATCTTAACCCACGAGTTTTCTTACTTTTACCCTTCCGATTCTCTCCCCCATCCCACTGCGGGGGGGAGGATGAGCGAGTGGCTGTGTGGTGCTTAGTTGCCGGCTGGGTTAAACCACGACAATATGGAAAGATCCAAGGGCCAAGAAACACAGCTCTGTTTGCGCCTCTTGTGCAGTTACCATAGAAAATTTATGCTGTGAGATTTGTATGAAGAAAATCTAGTTGATGATATGTTTTTGTGCTATTATTTAACAGTAAGTAGTTTTCCAGCTCTGTGAAATTTCCGTAAGCCTCAAGATTAACAGAGTATTTGTTTCCTCATCTTTGGGACAGGGAGTTAGAAGTAAGTGAGAGAGTAATCTCCAGGCTTCTACATCTGCAGACAGCAAGGAAGCACATCTGCTGCCTCAGAGCGGTGGTTTGAGCTCACAACTGAGGAGACGGTGCTTCCCACCTGGCAGTGCATTTCTGCCCTCCAAACCGGGGTGTCTCACCTCACCCCAGCAAACGCAGGTGGTTTTTTTTTTTTTTTTTTTTTGTCCATCTGCTCCCAGGGCCACGCCTGCGCCAGAAAGATGGGTGGCTGCTCTCAGCAGCCCTTTCCACTTTGGAAAGCTTGTTTGCTGGTGACAGGCAGCACAGCAGGGCTTACCGGCCACCCCGAGCTGATTGCCACCGCTAGCTGTGACTCAGGGCGTGGGGAGGAGTGGCTGTGTTGCCCAGAAGGTGGATGGGGCGAGTGGGTGGTTTCAGTACGTTTCCTAGAATAACAAAAAGGATCCTGTGCAGATGCGTGAAGCCAAGTCAGTAAAAATGGCTCCAAACAAGACTGCCAGGATTGCAAGACCCAGTGGACAGCAAAAATTTCAGCTCTCCCTTCTTCTTTTGCCCCCCCTGACTTTTCTGCCACATTTCTTCAGCCTTCTCCTATCTGTCAAATCTCCTTCCAATTTGCTACTTTGTTGTAAGAAGATATTTTACTGCTGTGCAGTATATGCAGCAAATGCATCATAAAGCTGTTTTCTGTTTATTATGTTTTGATGGATTGGTTGGTCTGTGAAGAATATAGTTTGTGAATCCCATTGCAATTATTAAAAGCATTCATAATCCTGCTTTCTTGTAAAATGGCCTAATGCATCCACACTGGGCTGCTGGTTGTTGCTGTTCCCATACGCTGTTGTGCTGCTTATGGTATTATGCTTATTAGAGTTCATGTAGGACCTGAAGGATGCCTTGAGAAAATGTCTGCACATCTGGGAGTTGTCTAGTGGAAACTTCATGTGCTCTATTAACCCTTCATGGTGTCCACGTCCTTGAGGATCTGAGGTGTCAGCTCTGCCACTGATGGCTAATGGCAACGTTTTGCAGCGTTGTCTCACTTCAGCACATCTGAGGCCGTGATGTGGTGGAGATGGCTCCAGCAGAGAAGTTGGAGTGCTGGCTCTGGGACTGACTTTTCCACCAAGCCCTAGGTGACTCTTGCAGCAATAAAAATACTCTCACTGATCGGGTTATCCTGCCAGGCTTTATAGTAATGCAAAGTTTAGAAGATTTGTGGTTTGCTTTTAATTTCATCTGTGTTTTTTAGAAATGTAGACCCAGTCACCCTCCCATCCTCAAAATGTGCAAAGAGGTGCCCACTTGAGCTATTCTGGGATTATCCATGATTTAAAGCAGAAATTTCTGATCTGCTTTGGGCTGATGGAAAGCAAAACTGAAACGGCTTCAGAGAAGTCATGCAAGAAAAAAAAAAAAGGTGCAGTTTGGTGGCCTGTGAGTTAGATCTCAGGCTTCCTCCTCAATTCAGCACGGATTTTGTAATGTGACCCAGGGCCAGTCACTAGCTCTAGGTATCTTGCTTTGTCTGCTTTCCAAATATGAGAAGGAAACTTCCACAAACTTCCTGACATAACTTGCTCTCATGCTTTGTTATGTGATGACAGTGTAGCATTTGAAAGCATCTCTGCTCTCATTTGCCCCCCTGGAGGAGCGAAGGAGCCTGGCTGCAAAAGGGAGACAAATAAATGAACCTCTTCTCACATAATACAGCACAGGCAGTGGAATGAAGAAAGTAGTGCCAAAAGGATGTACTTCAGGATACAGGGCCCACTTTCAAATAAAACCACTCTTATTTGAAGAAAAAAAAAAAACAAAACAAAACACTTTTATTTCTCAGGGGAATAACAATAAAAAGCAATAAAAGGTGCTTAATGACTTACTTTTTTTTTTTTTTTTTTAAAGCTTCCAAATCTGGAAGGAAACCAGGCCATCTTGAAAAAAGAGATCCCAGACTTTCACAATGCATGCATCTGTCCAAAAGGCCATTGCCATGAAAGTATTTACAGCTGCACTGTTATCCTGCTCCATCCCACAACCCCAGCGCAGAGCAAGGCCAGAACACAGCAGTGGGAAGCTCGGCAGCTGTTGAGCAATGCTTTTTCCAAGGAAAGATTCTGCTACGCTATTTGTAGTGGTGTAAGCACGAATGCGAGCAGGTTAATTGAGGAAGCCCAGCTTCCAGACAAACAAGAACAAGCCCTGATGCTCTTTGCTATTTGGGGTAATCTTTCTTTTGAAATCCTGTGCATGGTGTAAGCAGTGGTGAAGCATTTCTAAATTTCTGGCATGCCATGCTTCAGTATAAGCTGAGTCCTTTCTGCTGTGGTTCACCAGCAGCCTAAGATGGCATGACTGCTGTGGTCCACTCCACCCTACTGCTTGGCCCATGTATGCCCAATTTTTTCTTGCAGGGGCTTGTTAGACTCTGTTGAACTGCCTCGGTACACTAACTGAGCAGAAGACTAGCCTTACCAAAGAAAGTAAACGGTTCTTTGCTGGGTCAGCGAGTTGAATTGGCTCTGGGAGCACATCTGGGGGAGGGAGGGAAGAAAGACCTCCTTTCCTTGTGGTAGCACTGAGCTTTTGGAGCTGCTCATTTTTTGAGTAACCTCGCCCTTCTATTTAAAGAGTGATTGAGGGGTTATCAGTTTGTACAAAGGAAAGGGTTTACTTGGTGTCCTATTCAAACACTATGAAACACATTCATTAGCACTTGGACAAACTTGTCCACCTTAAAAGAACTAGTTGCTACCACTTACTCTTCAAACATTACTTTTGTGTCAAACAGCATCTGCATCTCCAGGTTGGGCTCTTTGTTTCACCTATTTAAGACCATGCCTCACTGAGGTGTCTGAGGTGTTTTGCTCCTTGTGTTTTGACTTTCAACTGGTAGCACTTACTTTTCTCTTTCAGACCCGTTCACATGGTGCTCTTTTGAGATAACCCTTACTACCACATCTCTTGGATGAGATGGTCTCTTCCCCATCAGTGCCCCACATGCCCATTGTTCAGAACATGGGCTGACAGACTGCAACCACAAAAAATGTGTCTTGTCATCAGTTGTGGTGAAATTCATTTCTCTCATATGAGAGATCCTCTTATCCTGACCACTTGAGGTCAGAAGGCATTTCCAAAAAGAGTTTTGTTTAGCCTGAATGCCGCTGGCTGTGTTGTAGTTTGGACCTCAGTCCTTCCCGCACTTCAAACTCATATTATTACTCCAGTGGTGGTGCATAATATTGCTAATTACAGAGTGGCTGTGATTTCTATCCTTGAGGTGGCTGCAATGATCTTCTGCCAGAGGCTCTCAAATAGTGGGAGTTTGGGACTGTGCTAGACAGTAGTGTTGCTAAGGAGTGCTTACTTTTATCCTTTCTAGGACCTGCACTTCTGCTGAGACAGGTGACGGCATCATTATTCAGAAAGCATTTACTCCTCCACATGAACGGGGAGGGAAGGTGGGACAGTCACACAGGGGAGGGAGGTCTGCTAAGCAGCAAGTCAGTGAGAATGGAGGCAGCAGGACAGGTACTACTGGGATGTGGTTTATGTGGCTGAGGAGCTCGGGATGCTGTCCCTCAGTGTCTGTCTAAGGCCTGCAGTGTTTGCTGGGGATGGAGTAGACCAGAGGCAGTTGGCCATACAAGAATGGTCCTTCTTTAATCAAGCACCTGTCTGGAGGTGAGAAGCTCTGGAATGCTGTTTGCCGTTCTCCTTCATATTATGTTAAGATGTGTCATCTAACACCACTGGAGTCCCTAGCAATGTGAGCACTTAGCATGCCTTAACAGCAGTTTCAAGGTATTCTAAACCAAACACAAAATGTAGGGGCCTCTCCAGAAAATCAGACATGCTGGAGCCGTGAAGTGACTTTCTCTCTCAGACTCCTTCCGTCATGGGAACACCCTGCAACTTCTTTGGATATTTAGGTACTAAGGCTTGTGCTCCGCAAGGACAGCAGGTGGAAAGATGATAACCTAACCAGCATTTGAATCTGTGTCATGGTACCTAGCAGCACTGCTTTGGTTCTGAACTGTTGTTTGGTTTCTGGGAAGATTACTGACTGCTTTTTTTTTTTTTCTTTCTTTCTTTCTTTCCTGTGTTTTAGACGTTTACAGCATGGTGTAATTCTCACCTCCGCAAGGCTGGGACACAGATTGAGAACATAGAGGAAGACTTCAGGGATGGTCTTAAACTCATGTTACTTCTGGAAGTCATTTCAGGTGAGAGAGGTTCTGTGTGGTGCTCTCAAGTGTCCTGAGTATCTCCATTCTGAATTCTGTCCTCCCCCTTTCTTGCAGAATAGGGACAGCAAGGGCTGTAATGCTGCAGATTTTGCTGGAATATAAGAACAGCTGCTTTCTGATTCAGAACAAATTTCTCCCTGACGAATATCTTGTCTCCAGCAGTGACCATTAATGTGCTTTTGGAATGTACTCCAAGCCTCATGGCCTGTGCAGGCTGCCCATTGCATTCCTGATCCTGCCTCTGTGCTTTCCTCTGCCCGTCAGGAATGCATAGCCTCCTGTGAAGGCTCAGGCAACGGCTCTTACTGCTTGGCAGGGCTGACGAAGCAGCTCTGGGAAGAGTGTGGGAATGCTGCACTGGCAAATCATACCGAAGCCACATGACAGTGGGAATAGGATAGAAGTTATTAGAAGAGAGGAGTCAAACCCGTAAATCTTCTGTGTCACTCAGTTTCAGCTGTGACTGAAGTTTTTCCATTTTAGTTTCAATCTGAGCTCAGTACTCAAGCCTTCAGGGAAAAAAAAAAAATCCTAAAGAAAAGCAGAATCCCAGAAAACCCAGTCTGAAATAAAAACAGTGGCATGAACAAGTTAGGTCAGATTTGTTTTCACTCCCTATCACAAATGTCCCACTACTTGACAGATATCTCCCAGGCATTATTTCATATAAGCAGTAATCCCTATTAATGTGCTGATGAAATAAATACCTTAGTAAAGTATTGCGGGAGGCATCAAGGGGGGATAAGACTGTATGTGTGAAACTGGGATTGTATGCTCATAGACTTTCTTTTGATGGCTTTTGAGCCAGTAATAGCAACCCAGTGACTTTCACTCCTGACCTTCTTGGTACGTTTTGCAATAAAATTGCCATGACGGAAGCACTCAGACTGCCTTCCCTCTGCCCCTCCTTTCCTTTCCTTCCCTTCCCCTTTGCCAGCTCCTGCAAAGATGCTGTTAGTATATGTGTTTTTCAGAATTTATGAATATAGGATAGTACCTCAGGGGTTTTGCCCATGCTGGTGGTTTGGAGGGACCAGAGTTCAAAATATTATCAGAGCTTTGCAGCACGCACGTTGCTTCTGCAATGCCCGTAAGAAACGAGGTAGCAGAGTCCTATTAGTTTGTTTTCTGTATTTATGTTCCCTTGCAGAGGAAGGGCTGCAACCTGGAAGCTGGGGCAGATGGGCCTTGATGGCTTAGTTTCTAATCGCTGAACTGGAAGATAGCAGAGAAGCATGAACAGAGGAGGGTGGATGAGGCTTGGTGCTAAAGCAGCGGGTCTCATATCTCTCTGCTTAATTTCCTTGCCTCATCTCCCATTCTTCCTCTCCTGTTGTCCCTTTGGGAGCCCACTGGCAGGGCCTGTCAGACCCCCCTCAGTTTGGAAAGAAGCTAAAGGCTTCTGAGCACACTGGTGGCGTGAGCACGGCATTTCCCCATCCACTGCAGAGCAGCTCTGTGCCCGCAGCCTGCCGCTGGATGACCAGTGGGCAAAAGCATGGGGAGCAGCTGTGGGCTGCATCCCACCAGAGGCCATGGTCCTTCACACACTAAGGACTGAGCATCCTTTCCTTAGAGTCAGCAGAAGCTAGAAGCACAGTTCTCCTAGGTGCAGTAGCAAAAGAGGACAAATTTAGCACAGTTGTTTTTTTCCCATTTCATTTCCATCATTGGCGGCTCCATTTCCAGTGTGAGCCCCACTGCTCTTATGAAGCCTCCTTCCAGCTGCTGGTCCTGCTAGTAGCCCCTTTGGCCCATAGTTGGGGAAGCAGCAGCCCAGCCTGGGAGCAGTGTGGGGGTAAGGAGTCTCCTGCTGGTTGGCAAGGGCTTGCCTGTATGTTCCTGCCACGGTTCCCACTGATTGCCTGCCAAAAGGGTGAGTCTCCGGATAGCTCTTAGCCCTCCAGCTCCAGCTTCTGGCCTTTCCTTTCAGCTCTTGGCTCACTCCACACCTTCCTGTTCCCGTATTTTGCGGAACTGAAGAGCTGCTGACGGGAATTTGGCGTGGGCAGGGTTGCTCTGTGGCAGGCTGATCTTTTTCTCTAGTCCAGAGGGTGATGGCTATAAGAGCCTTCAGCTGTGAGAGCGCTGGGCCAGACTGGCCAAGAGCCGTGCGGAGCCCAGCGCCTCCTCTGCCTGGCCGCCCGGCCGGAGTGTGTGGGAGTGAGGGAGTGCTATCTCCCCCTGCCCCCGCTGCAGCAGTGGGTGCGAAGCTGCATCAGTGAAGCTGCTGGAGATCCTAGGGTGGGAGAGGGACTGTGCTGCTGGGACTGTGGGAGATCTGTTTCAGGGCAGACCCTCCCATGTGTCCTTGGGGACACACCGCTGCCAGGCAGGTAGGAAGCAGTTTTCCCGTCTGATGCAACTTCCCAAAGTATGGGAAGCAGTGATGTTCTGCAAGAGGAGAGTGCCTCAGTTTTACTCAGACCGGTACCTTTTGGTGGTCTACTTCCAGCCCAGCCAGAGGCCCTCGGTCCCCCAGCCACTGTGTGGTGGGGGAAGCTCTGTGGACAGTCCTGGGACTTCCTCATTGCAAGTCCTCTCCCGTTGGCCTCCATGGTGGGAAGTAACAGTTGGGCCCCCCCTAGAAATTGCCCCCAAAGATACACTTTCATTTTTTACTGGATGCGTTTCCTTCCCCTGACAAAGCCATTTTGAAAAAATACTACAAGACTGAAAAAGGCTAAGCTTATGTTTAGTACTTTTAAAATAGTTATAAGGCTTCCCCCCCCTTCCCCCCCAAAAAAAAACCCAGAAGGAATGACTAATTGAAATTTTTCCTAAACAAATTTGCTGTAAACAACTTCTATGCCAACACTTCCTTGCATTGTTTGGCTTTTAAAGTACAGCCTTGGGCTAGTACATGAGCATCAGAGAATGGAAGCAAGTAGACCATTCTCATTGTCTCAGCTGGGAGAAGTACTGAGAAATAAAGCAATGATGCAAATAGCTGAAAGTAGAACATATTTCTAGCAGGCTTCCCTTTTAACAGTCTACATCATTAATAATGTATGGCATGGAACCAGATGAAGCTTTTCTCTGGAAATCTAAATTTGTAGTAAAGTCCAAGTCTGAAGGAAATAGCCATTGGGTTTTGGGACTTCTTAAGTTCCCAAAAAAATTATTCTAAACCAAATATCCTATTGTGGTATTTGAGAGAGGGAGACTGTAGTTTTGCAATCACCATCAACTGCCTGAGGATCGCGTTGCTGTCAGAGGGAACAGTCCTGCTCTCCCCAGCCCCAGGGAGAGCAGTTCAGATGCTCTCCCTTGTGTTGGCAATGCACATCATGCGGCCACAAGGTGAATTGGATCAGCTTGCTGTTCCAGCTGAAACCTAATCTCTTGTTTTTATTTTTCTTTTTGCAAGGCTAGTTTACAGTCACATCAGCTGAAGAAAATGGTTGGTTTTTAGCTGGCTCAACCCATTTGTTGACATTTGGCAGCATAAGTCTGCTTCAGTCTATTGTGAAACTACATGTAAAAATGTCACTGTGAAACTGTCACAAAAAATGCTTCCACTTTTAGTTAGAATGACTAGCATTATCCAAATGGAAAAAGAAAGCAACGTACCATGACGTGTACTTGAGGCTCCATTAAAGCAAAAGAGATTTTTTTTTAATCCTAGGATGGAGGTAGTACCATAAATACATCTTTTTACTTAAATTGTCAGACATCAGTGTTTCATTTTGAAAGTGAATCTAGTTTTATCCTTAAGCTTGAGAGCTGATGACACCAGCCTACAGTAATCACTGAAACACTTTTAAAGGATTTTAATTTCCAGACTTTTTTTCTTTGTAGGGCATGGCTATGGGAGCCATGCTATTTTTTCTCCCTTTTAGCTTTTCCTCACTCCTTTGTTAGGAAACAAGCCATCCAGTTTTAGCATGAAAAAGAGTTCTTTAAAAAGTACTTTTCTTTCTCACCCTTAAGCCTCAAATAAAGGTTTTGAGTCAGCTCGCATTGACTTAAATATTCAGGTTCAAGATATAGCAGGAGACTTTTGGAACTGAATAGGTCAGGTGAGTAATTACTTGCCTAGACTTGCCCATTTGATCTCTTTTTAATTATCTCATAACTTTTTTTTCAAAGTGCAAAACCTGCTTGCATTTTGTTTAGATCTTTTTTGTATTCAGGAGCTTGTGATCTGAAAGCGGCTGTTCTGCTCATTTTTTGGTGTTTTGTGTCACATACAGGTGGTTCCTGATGTCCCATCTAATTATATTTCTAGCAGAGGTTCCTTTGAAAAGTCCATTTGTCTGTCCAAGCTTTAATTTGCTTACTCTGCATGTTGGGTTAGTGTTAGTAAAAGTAAGCTGTGAGCATAGTTACAGGCAGCCTATCAAGACGGGCATGACTGCACTTACTGCAACTCTTTCAAATAAATAAAGTCAAGAAAGTGCTTTTCCAAATGTTCCAGCTGTGTTCCAGTCAGGAGCTGGCTTTGGCCCAAAGACTCATTTCTATCAGAGGTTTACCTGCTCTTACGTTGGAGCTAGGCTGCTTCCCTCTCTCTGCCTCATTCTAAACATTTAACATTCATACCACTGTGTAAGAGACCATTCAATAGAGATAGAAATACATCAAACACGTAATGGAACGGAGCTGAGACAACAGTCCTTACAGTTATAAAGCCACTTGCCAAAGAAGTGATTTTATTTTCTGATACAGTCAGTTGTGGCCATTCAGTGAGGAGACTAGAGAGGCAGGAGGTCTGTATCCTGGCTGGGGAAAAGAAAAGGCAAGATACAAGATCACCCTCATATCTGACTGTAGGGAGTTCTAAGAAGAAGAGATTTGCTTTGTAAATTGGGTGTTGTAAATGCTGGAGGGGTGCTCCTCACCTGTCTTCATGGGGTAGGGAAGTTTGTGCTGTTTCCAGGCGTCGTTATCTGCGGTAAATGGTATGGAGGTTAGTTCGACTGCCTAGCTCAGTGTGGTTTTGAAGGACCTTTTCACCTCTGATACAAACCTGCTGCGGAAAGGACTTGGAACTGCCAACAGTTCCTCTGTTATTAAATAATCTGGGATGCAACAAAAAGATACTCTTCTGTCTGATTCTTTCTAGGGGTACTTAACGGTGAGTGTGGCTGTCTTGCATTCACAGTCAAGAAAGGATGCAGGGAGGTCTACCCTGGCTGAGCAGCAGGAGCCATCAGCATGGGGAAACACCCACCAGGGAAGAAAGGTTTCAGAATTGTTTTCTAATACTTTTTCTTTTCCTCTTTTCTTATTAGGTGAACGTTTGGCTAAGCCTGAAAGAGGCAAAATGCGAGTGCACAAAATATCCAATGTGAACAAGGCCTTGGATTTCATTGCCAGCAAAGGAGTCAAACTAGTATCTATTGGAGCAGAAGGTAAAGAAACCAGCTGATTTGGCTGGGCTCAAGCTGTGCTTAGCTGTTGCCTTTCTCTCATGGCTGCATGTCACTTCCCTTTGCGCCTCCCTAGCCCTACCATGCCCTTGTAGAATAAGCCATGGAGGAAAAAAGGGGATATATTAGGCCTTTACTCTGGATTTAAATCCCACCTTCACACCAAGCTGCCAAACCTGATTCCCACTTGGGCTTATTGGTCAGATCCTCCTGCTTTTCTCCTAGTTGTCATGAGTTAAGGAAAACATTGAGTACTGGCAGACACAAATTAATTGGGATGTTTGTTTCTCGAATGAAGAAAAGTCTCAGTTGAAGCATAGCAGCTGCTTGTATTTAGTTTGTTGCAGAGCTGCTGGGAAAGATCTCCTATTGCTGTAGGACATCCCGTGGGCCAAAGCCAAGTGCAGTCCCCAGCACAGGTCAAGGACCTCAGATGCTCCAATTTTCAAGGCTTCCAGGCTTCTTTTTGTGCACCCCAGAAAGCTGGGTGCTCTGGCTGGAAGCCTGTGTATTGTTGTGTAGAGACCATTGTGGGCAGCACCAGGGATGCCCTCAAGATGAACTTGCGGATCATGCAGACTGCAGGGAGTTGTGTAGGATTTTTGTCTTTTCAGCAAAGATGGTGGGTGTTTTGCAGATATGTCACCTGAGACCCAGAAGGGCTTGTAGGTTAGTAAGACAGTTTGCTCTTTTATAAACCTTAACAACTTGTTGTCTTATCCTGATTGTGTTTTCATGACACTTGTTTTCCCCTGCTCTGGACCTGTGTGTGAGTCCTGCCTCATGGACTCATGTTGTCACTGTTGCTGTGGAGACACTCTGCTTCTGTGGTATTTCTAGGTTTGTCTTTGCAGTGACCACAGAAAATGAGGGAAGTTTGTTATCTCCATCTTACAGATGGAAATATGTGGTTTCTCCAGGGAAACTCATGACAGAGCCAGGAAGTGAGCCCATGGTTGAGTCCTGGATGAGCATTCCTCCTCCGGGAGAGTCATGGAGCTGCAGGGCTGAGCCCTGCCTGTTCTTAGCCCAGGAGGTCAGAGCAATGTTGGCATGCTGTCCCAAGGACATGTCCGAGACATGGGCCCATCCTATGGTCCGCTTGTTCTGTGTCAGATCAGGCAGAATACCTCAGCCACTGCAGGTGCTTATGTTTGCCTAGCTGAGACCTTTACCTCAACGTATGGCTTTAGCTTTATGGAGACTTTGGAACAATTTGAAACTAGTGTGCAGGGACATTGCAGACACTTCTTTACTGCGTTTGGTATTTAAGAGCAAAACACAAGACATGAATGGCTCAATGATACTGATATTTTGTGTGCAAAACTTTTCTTCAATTTTCTCAGCTTTTCCCCCAGGAGCAACCTGAGGGTGTTGCTGGCCCTGAGTACTGTTTATGTAGCACAAATGCATATCTAAGGTCATTTTGTGCCCTTACAAAAAAGACTGATGCATCCAGTGTCTGATACAGTAGCCCATATCTTTATGGGACCCTTTTCAAGCTAGAAGTTTGACCTGGAGCCAGAGGTCTTCTGCCTTAAGACAGCTCCTGCTGTCAGTTGGATCTCGGACAGATATTTGGATCCTTCTGGGAGTCTAGAGCATGCATAAAATCTTCCCTGCTCTATTCCCGTTTTTTCCCTGGTTCTGCTCTCCCTGGCACTATTTTGCCTTTTCTTCTCCTTCCACTGGATTTTTATTTTTTGATCTCTGCTCCTGAATGAGCTGTGACTGTACCCTCACAGCACTCAGAAATCATTTGCAAGTAAAATGGTCTGTGACCAAAGATCTCCAGGGCCCTGTTATTCAGTATGGATTCATAGCAGCTACCCTGTTCAGAAATAGGCTATGAGGTGCCATTTTGTGACAGAAGCCATGATTTATATCAGTCTGAACAGTGATCCTGACCTCCTCTGCCAAATGTTGCTGGCTCTCCTTTGTCCTGGTGCCCATGCAGCCACACGGTGAACCCATATGGGTTTCTTTATACTACCAAAGGTAGCATGGCACTGAAGTTTAGACCAAGGTTAGCTTTGATTTTTATACAAAGTGCTTGGGCCTGTGCTGTGATGCCAGCTCAGGCCATCTAAGTGTGATCACAGCATGGGCTCCCCCACCCCATTGCCTGCCCGTGTACCCAGACCGAGCCGAGGCCACTCTGGTTGTCACCAGGAAACGTAGCCTGCTGCAGGGGCTTCTGCCCAGTCCATCCAGGTGCTTGGTGTACAGTAAATTACACATCAGCTATAAAAATGGACTTTTACTTTGAACAGCACAGCAGTAACTCTGTCCATGGAAGGGATTATAAACCTTCCTGGAGCATGAATTTTAAGGGCTTACTTTCAGACTTCAAGAAGACATCATGCAACAGGAAAGTAGAAGGTAAAAGCCAATGAGGCAGTCACAACACCGCACCAAGAAAATGAGCTGTAAATGCCTCAGTCAGGTTGGACTGATCTAGGAAGTTTTCCAGGTGGCTTTTCTCCCAGGGGAAGAAACCACCATCCAGTAGCAGTGTGGTGGTACGGGCTAGGGCAGCGCACTCCTCACCTCGAGGTGGCTTCTTCCATCTCTGGGTATCTGCTGGGTAGCAGGGTCCTGTGTGAAAGGTCTGCAGCCCAGCTGTAGTTCTCTGTATACATTAGATAAATGGCATTGGCCATCAATGTCCTGGCTTTATTTGTTGGTTTTTTGTGGTTAAAAATAAGCTCCAGAAAGAATCCGAAGGGAGACTCTTAGGTTGGCTTAAGCCTTGTGAAACCTTGTGTTTAATCAAGTTAAAGCCAGCAAAAATGTGTTCATGGCATTTATCTCCCATTTCATCAAATAAAGATATCTCTCTGCTGTTTACAAGCCAGGCTCCGCAGCCGTGTCCCAGTGAATGAGAACCAGTGGAAGAGGACTTCCTACACACAGCATGAGTGCAGGACATATTCCATGTCCACGTTAGACGGAGGGTGAACTAAGCAAACAGAATAAGCAATGAGGGTTAAGAGCTGCTTTTTACAACCATCTTTGACTGTTAACAATCCAAGATGATTCTAAACATCTTTTTTTAGCCAGAGTCTGTAGGATCAAAGCAGTTGTGGCATACAGCAGATCTGTGCAAATCTGGATCAAGGAAGGCTCTAGCCTGGTGCAGCTTCCAAATGGTTTTTCATCTGCTTTTAAATCTCACTGTCATCTGACACCTCAGGAGCCTTCTTTTGCTGTAATAGATTCCATACTTGTGTCAAATGCTCCTGGGATTTAACAGATTGAATAGGTCAAGTATGTGACCCTAAGACTGTTTTATTTGCACCTCTAATCTGCACAGAGAGTTGCTGCTTTCTTAGACAGATGTGGCTCAGTTCAGCATAAAGATAATTTTGGATGAACTGATCCCTAGTCTCACCTGTGCAAGTGAAAGGAGAAATGAAGCTTAGCGATTTCAACAACTGCAGAAGTCCCATCTGAGCAAAACACCTACTGAAGCACCAGGCAGAGCAAGCATACATTTGACAGTGGAAAGAGGGGAAAATAAGGTCCCTCCATGTGAGTGAAACATAGCATTATATTGGTCCCTGTCTCCTGCCCGCTCACAATTAGGGAGCTGAGATGTACACCCCCATCATCAATGCCAGCCATCTGTCCTAAATCTGGCTCGACCATCATTAGCAACATGCTTTCTGAAGACAGTCCTGCTTTATTTGGCTTTTGTTAAACAAAATGTTTTGTTTGATAAACAAAATGCAGAGCAGCCTTTATTTTATGTCACCATTGTTGCTCTATGTCTCCAATTCCCAGATCATAATGCTATCCTGCCAGTTGTTCATCCCCTGCAACTCCTTCTCTCCCTGGGATAACCAGAGGCTGTGCTCTCATGGGCAACTCAGAAGTAGCTGGAGGGGATAACAGTTTCTGTAGCATTGATTCTGCTTCTAACTGCCCAGGCCAGGGTAGAAAAGCAACCTTGATCATTTTTGCATTTTTCAAAATGAGTTCATGCATTTAAAAAAGGTGGTGGCATTTTAAAAGCCACAACTGTGTAGCCAGCCAGTCTTGCTCCTAAAGACTGAATATTTTTCAGGCCCTTAATTGGCTGTCAAACAAATGGATGAGTACTGTGGGTTTTGCATATTTTGTTTGTCATACTTGGTACCATAATGGGAGCTGGGTGGAAGCATATTCACTGGTGCAAAAAATTTCCTTCCAGTGGATGCAGATGCCTCATCAGCTTTAGCCAGCAGCTGATCCACCCCCAAGTTGAATGTAAATCACATTAATAACATGTACTTGCTGCTGCTGTTCAGACAACAGCTGCTGGTGGTGGAGGAAGTGCAGATGATGCTTGCAGAGTCCTGCCTAGGAAGAGCGCTTGGAAAGCACAGTCAGGCAGAAGATGCTGTCTGATTATTAGCCTTTTAATATGTGAACTGCTCTCACTTTACTGAGCCTGGCTTACATTAGTGGGGAACAAACACAGTGTCTTTAATTAAGCATAAGATTGTTCTAGCTTTGTAGTGTTACGTTCAACTTTTTAACAATTCTTGAGGAGTTTCTTTCTCTTCGTCACCAGGAAGCAGAAGGCTTCGTGCAAGCCTGTTTTGCAAACACGTTTTTCGCTTTTGTTTCTTGGCCATATTCCACTATATTAGGAAGAAACTGGCAGCAGCTGAAGGGATCCTAAAGGAAAAGGAGGTTAGCATTGGGGAATACAGGGGTGGAAAAACGAGTAAGTGAGGACCAAAGAGCATATGGCCTTTCTGATCGGGCTGGCTGACTTGGCAACCAGGTTGCCAGGAGAAGTTTTTTAGCCCTAGAAATGAAAAATGCATGCCCACTTCTAACAAATAATAACGGTTTTGTCAACTCTATTTAAAAGAAAAAAAAAAAGTAGAAAAGGACTGGGGATGGTTGGTTAAATGCATCCCGGGATGGATCAGTCACTAATCTCACTGACATCAGTATCTGCTTTGTAGGTGGTGGGTTTTCTCTGTGTCAAGAAAAAGTAAAATGATGTATAGAGATGAAGTGGTGGAAATATTCTGCGCTTCTTCCAGAGCAGCTTTGCTTTGGTGCACTGCTAAGGAAGAATCAGACATGGGAGCAGGGAGTGCACATCTTCCTTTTTAAATGGGTAATGCAATGGAGAGGGCTGGGGGAGGAGAGATGCTTTCCACCTTAACTCCACAAGCTAACTTTATAGAACTGGAATTTGAGAACGTGACCAAAGCATAGTCCTGAGTTCTAATGCCACATTAGCAACTTAACGCCTTCTGGTTTTATGTAAGTATCTTGACCTTTATTTCTAATTAAAATCCATGGAACAGTAACATTAATTACCTATTTCAGCTCACTGATTGATTTATTAGTGTTCATAAGGCATTTTCAACATTAAAGTATTGCCATCAGATTTTAATCTAGTCCATTAAAATAAAGAGCTCAATTTAGTTTCAGATCTTAAATATACCCTAGGGTCCTCCTGCCAACTGCTGTGGTTTTTACAAGCATTGGGGTTTTTTGCTTTTTGAAAATTCCCACAAATATCTGTCACATGAACAAAACAATTTTATATTTAGCTGTAGTATCTCAGGTATTTGTAACAATGTTAAGGATTTTTCTTTAGGTCGATTGTGGTGCTTTACTGGAGGGGTGGAGAATGCAAAAAGTGCAGAACTGAATATACTTGCTGTCACATGACATTTTCTTACACCAGCCTAGCAGACAACCCCCTGACCCCAAAATACCTGTAAAAAACGAATTTGTGAGAAAACTGTCAACAGGCAAACATAGTTTTTTCATGCCAGCAACAATAACTGTAGTTCTTTTGTACAGCAGTGAAAAGTTGTTGGCTATTTAATTCTGGGCAAACTGATGCCCCACCAAGGTATCTGTGTGTACTCTGAAGTGCAGAAAGGAGTGAACACAGGGGTTTACTGCAGTAGAACAAGGTAGTGTGTCTTGTTTTCTGTCTTTTAAATCTGTAAATCCGTAATGCAGATGTATGTCAAAGCACAGGGGAGATTATCCTTCTAATTTACACTGGAAGTTGCACCACGGGTATCACTAAATCATAAGCTTTCTGGAATTTGGACCAGATGGACACGGTTTCTGAAACAATGTGTTTGGGGTGCATGCTGCTTGTCTGTTGGTTTTGAATACACCAAGGTTCACATTTTGAAAATTTTGCATAAGAGGAAAAACTTTTTTTAACAGCTTAAGAGGAAAATTTCAAATATTGTTACTTTTGTGACAGGATCCAGACAGGTGGCAGTTGCCTATACTGTAAATTTTTACGTGCCCCAGAGTATGATGTGTTCCTGCTGGGCAGCTTCATGGAAGCAGTGCCACAGAGATGTCTACAGTAGTACAAAACCTGCTAGAGAATGAGTAGGAGAAGGCAACTCGGCTAGTTTCACTATCCAAAAAAAGTGAAGGCTGTAAAGTATAAAGTGTATATATAGTCTGTGTGGAATTTTTGTGGATGCTGAGGATGAGCACTTGAGACCCAGCTGCTCACCGTTTGGACTGTTTGGCACTAATCTATACATGGTAGAAGCCCCTTTCTGGGCCAGCATCCCCCCAGCACCTCCCCCAAGAACTTTGATCCCCTATCCTAAACAGATCATACCTCACACATGCAAGCAGTCACTTTCTAAAACCCCCAAGTTGTTGACCCTTGTTGATTTATATTGCAGAGTCCAATGAGCAGTAAAGCACAATCTGCTTAACGTCTTAGTTTATGTTATGGTCTGCTCAGGCTGATCACCATGAGTCTTTGCTTCCTCTTCAAGCAGGATGCACATACTTTGAGGAATGCTCTGTTGTGTCTTCTGGCAATTATATGACTGAAAGAAGTCGTATACAGGCAGTCTGATGTATTTAGGCTTGTTTGAAACAACAAGCATTTAGGCTTGTTTGAAATTAAAATGTTGATGTTTCTTGGTTCTCTTGGTGGTATCTTGTTCACACGACAAAACCAGCTGTCAGAGCTCATCTGCGCTGGGAAGTCTCACTGGTTCTTCTGGTATAATTATGCTGGGGCAGTTATATAGGTGACTTGGAGTAGACATATCAGAGTAAAAGAGGAAGGCTTTTCTTTTTCCCAGTTTGGTTTATATGGCTTCTAAGTGATAGAATTAAACTTGAACAAGGTGTTTTTAGGCCCCTGTAGGGAATTACACTGATCTAAATTAGTCCTTATTCCTGGTCTTTTGGATCATCAGTGTCTGTTTTATGCTCAGTATTACGCTGCAAGAGAACCAGTCTGATTACTGGGTACTACTGGGCAAGACTGTGCTGTACCAGCAGAGCATCTGGGGAGACAGGGAAGAATTTTCAGCTGGAATTGCAGTTCTCCCATCTGCAAAAGGGAATGCTCCCCAAGGCTCCCGGTTTACTAGGATTTGCACTTGCAGCTTGATGCCTTCTATTTCTTCTCTTTCCACCTTTTTTCCCCATAGAAATCGTGGATGGCAATGTTAAAATGACTCTTGGAATGATCTGGACCATCATCCTTCGTTTTGCCATTCAGGATATCTCAGTTGAAGGTAAATCTTAGTTCTTTGCAGTCACTGTTCAACAATGAACAACTGGGGTAACTAAATGGCTTTGCCACTGAAAAGGCCCAGAACATGCTCTTAGGTGAGTCACTGGAAGATCCTAGGGAGCTACTCTTCCCAAGCTGCCCTGTCATCTCACTGACGTTTCTGGGCAGGTTCAGGTATACTGAGAAGAGTTTTTCACATACTCCTCTTGTAAGAGATTTTAAGAGCAGCTCAAAAGGATGGCTAAGCCTGAAAGCCAACTTTGATGTTAGAATCTGTTGCATTCCTTGCAGGCTGATTCAGGGACTAGCACTGAAAATGGACCTCTCTCTTACAAGTGCTACAAAACTCTCCTCTAATCCCCAAAAGCTATGTCCTTATTACAGAACCTAATTAAGAAAATAACAGTAACAAAACTATCCCAGTAGACTCTTCCAAACAAGGAATTTTCTGACAAGTAAAATTAAATAAAGCACAATTCGGTGCAGTCTCTACAAAGAGGAGTTGGTCATGTTTTTCTAGCATATGCTCCAGAGACTCCTGCTTTCTAAGAAAATGAGTTAATTGGTGTGCTTTCTTTCTTTCTCTAGAGACATCTGCTAAAGAAGGACTTTTGTTATGGTGTCAGAGGAAGACAGCCCCCTACAAAAATGTAAACATCCAGAACTTCCATATCAGGTGAGTTACAGGCAAGAATTTAGCTTTACAATCTGTGTTAGTTTCATATGTCCCTTGGTATATTCAACAATGTTTCTGACAGACCTCCCAAGGCAATGCAGATGCACGTTATACAGTAACAGTGTAGTCCAGAGAAACACCTAGGAAATTAAAGGCAGAGGTTATAAGAGGATCCAAGTACCTACATCCCAATTCCTCATTCTGGTTACAATTGCTGCTTTCATAAAGTTCTTCAGAGCATTAAGTCCTCTGAGAGCAGCATATGCAAGACAGTTTTTGCTCTCTGAAAACTCGGAATGCTTTAGGAGCCATGAAATAAGGGCTGCACCAGAAACTTTGTAGTGTGGCAGAGTTGGGAAGGAATGAGAAGTTTTCTTGCTCTGCTCTTAATATTTCCAAATTGGCAGATGTTCCAGTGAAGATTCTGCATAATAATGCTTTTTCCAACATGTCTTGGAGAGCTGTATGAACCATATAAACGTAAAACACTTTTTTGAGAGCTTAAGTGCCATCCATACTAGCCAGTACTATAGTGGAGCTAGCTATGGGCATCTGCCTCTTCCCTAAGGCATGCACTTGTTCCTCCTTTAGGACTTGTATCTACACCTGTTTTTCAACCTTGAGCTCTACACGTGTCCTTGCATGCTCCACAGAACATGCACAGAGAGTTCAGCAAAAAGGGCGAGTCCTAATCACAGTGGATTTTCATAGGGGTTGAAAGGAATCTTTATTGTAGTCTCATGCAGGTACAAGATGTGCCTCCTTCCCAGCACTTACAGAAGCACTGTTAGCTAGAAACTAAACCAGAATTAATTGTCCTGCTGTCTTGTGCCTTCCGTCATGCTCATACCCATCACTGTGTCTCTCCCTGGCTGAGCACTGTTCATTGTGCTCTCTTCTGTCTCTCTTGTAGTTGGAAGGACGGCCTTGGTTTCTGCGCTTTAATTCATAGACACCGTCCAGAGCTCATTGACTACGGGAAGCTACGAAAGGTACAACTCAATTTGTTTGTCAGACCAGATGCTTGGCTCCTTGGAAGTAAAGAGGGAGAATTAGCTTGATAAACATAATTGGAGAACTTCAGCACAAGCACAAGCTGGCAGCGGCAGGATTGGGGGGAAGGAAAGAGGGATGAATCAGTACATTCAGGCTTCTTAGTGAAGCGTGAACTTAATGAGCTTCCTGCTTGACTTTCCCTGCTTTCAGGCTGCCTTATATGAGAGACATGTGCCCCAATCCCAGCTGATGAGCAAAAGTGGCAAATTCATTAGCACCAAATGTGAGACTAGTTCTGTGCTAATGTCACAGACTAGTGAGTCAAATCAGACTTAACGTTTCTGTGGAGAGTTGGATAGAAACTGGTTACCTGGTGTTCGAGTGCAAAAGCTCATTGATGGGGTCTATGTGCCCTCACTGGATGCTTGTCACATGCTTCCAGCTTAGCACTGAGCCATCTGCAGTACTGGGCTTCTCCTAGCATGTGGGTATCAGGTGCCAGAAAAGCATTTGCCATAACACTCAATTTTACTTTAAAAATTGTCAGTGGTAACATGATCTCTAGCTGCTCCAAAGTTTGCTTCCTGTGTGTCTTGGAGACAAGATTGCTAAGTGGATGATGAGAATAAGCGTTCAGTGGTGTGTGCTGCCAGCAGTGTCTTGACCCAGCAGGGCAATGGAAGACCAAACTGGGTTCTCATCCTACTGGCATTCCCGCAGTCTGCTGAGATCCGGTTTTACTATATCTGTGCTCATGTGGAGTGAAATGTCACCAAGAGCATAATTCATGTGTTGTTACTGGGGCTAATACACAAAAAGTTTGACCATCTGATCTCATGGGCTGGCTATTACAAAGTGTGTAACGTGCTCGACATTAGCTAGGGAAGTAAACATAGAAGCCCATCACTAATAGACCTGGGCTCTTGGATCACTGTGCAAATAGATAATATGTAAATGAGTTAATCAAATTAGCTGCATCCTTGAGGTAATGAATTGTACAATGCCTGATCTGCTTTTCAGTAACCTTTTAGATCTTTACTGTCTTGCAGAGCAGTCAATTATATTATCTGATCAGTTTTAGTGCTGGAGTCGGCAAACGATGAATAAACAGTGTGGAGAGACTGTACCTGTTTACATAAACAGCAGCAATAAAAAAAGGAATTAGAGCTACATTTTCAGTGCCTGATCTTGGGAAAATAAAAGCAGCTAAGCAATTTGTGTCTGACAAACCCAGCCAGGTAAATGCTACAGCGCTCTCTGTTATCAACAAAGCCCTAAGCCAAACCCAAGCGAAATGAGAGTGAGGGAAAGTAAGTTATTTGCTCATATTGCCTGCAGGCTTTTTAAGGTAAAAGAGAGGGTGATTGTCCTAGCCAAAATCAGTGTAGATGGGAAGGGATTTGACCTCCTCGGAGTAAGGTTAAAGGAAACCAGCGTCTTTTGTTCTCCACTTGCCTTTGATCCCATCCTTCATCAGGTTCCCTTTGCCATCCTGCAGTCTTCTGACTCTTTCTGTAGCATTTTTATTATTTTTCTGCCTCGATTACTCTAAAGGCATGAGAATAAATGCATGTTTGAGAACGCTACCACAGCTGAAATCTTGAGCAAATAGCTGGGAAGAACTTAGCTCAGAGCCTAGCCTTTAGCTCTGGCAGTTGATCTATGCTGAAGGGAAGAAGTTGCCTTTTTTATGCTAGATCTTTGAAACCTGTTTGTAGAATGTATAAACATGGCACCTTCCTAAACACAGTATTTGTCTGGACTATTTCTGTCCTTGTTTTCTCCTTTATCCCTTCTTTTTCCTCCCTTTGGTTCAAATCAACTGATTCTTGCCCTTCTCCTTGGAGCTTACTTCCCCTCTCCCCCTTCCCTCAAAAACAAGCAAAGAAACCAACCAACCAACCCCAACATTTTGAATCATCCCTGGCTCTGCAGGGGACTTACCTTGCAGAGAAAGACATGAGAAAGGCTGCTGAGAAGCAGCCATCATGGTGGATAGTAGATTAGAGGTCCACCTCCAGGTCTCTTCCAACTCTAGGGAGTGATTAATGACATCTCAGTTGTGTGTGCCTTTGGTGATGTTGTGTGTGTTTCTGTGTACACACACACACACATATAAGATAGAGGTGAACATCAGTCCAAGCTGCCAGACCCTGTATTGGCAGTGGATGCTAGCAAAAGGTAGCTGCATGTTTTCTTCCCAAAAGTTAGCAACTTTTTGTCAGCACAGTTTTGTATTGAGTTTATGTTCCTAGCTATTTTTCCTAAGCTAGCTATATTAGTGGAGCAAACACAATTCTTTCCTGCCTACATGCACTGCCTGGCTGAAATTGCTTGTATAGTCCAGGCCGCAAAATAAAACATGCAAGTCCACCCAGCTTGGCGTCAGTGATTCCCTGACACCACAGCTAGTTATTTGGTTAGATGGTTTCTATTCAGTGCAGGTCTGTCTGCTATTGTTCAGCTCACTGTAGATAAGATCTCAAGTTTCAGGTCATGGTCTGCACGTGAGGGATATGCAGAAGATGGGGTTTCCCTTCCTCCTTTTACCCCCGACTGTAGCTCCACTGCGAGCCACATCTAAGATCTTTTTATCAAATACAATGGTTGACTGATGGCTCAGACAGCCCCTCATATACCGCCATCCATATAGAAACAACACTGCCATGCTGGATGCATTTATTACAGATGTTCCTGAAAATATACGAGTTGTACCAATTGGATTTCTTTCCTAGTGTCTTCAACTCTGGCAGATATACTAGGTGCTTGCTCTCTCTAGATTTTCCTCCCCCTCCGTCTCCTTTCCTGATTGCTAGTTAATAGAAGATTTTTTTTTTTTATGTCACACTGCAATAATTGCCATGGCAACCTTGTGTGCTGCAAGGACTTGGAAATAGCTGGAGGAGGAGAGAAGACTCCCCGTGCGAGTTAGGGTTGTGGTGAAAAAGAAGGAGCTGCAGTAGTCTTTAGTCAGCAAAAGCAGAGAATGTGCCAGGTGGGCATCTGTTTAGGGCACGTTACGTGTCTGCCACTGTTAAAACAACGTAATTCCTCCATAGTAAAACGATAGCTTTCCTCATGGTTGGCCCAGCTAGAGCCTGGCAAGTTATTGCTCCTCTTTGTGTCTCTGCCATTTCTATGTTCACGTAAGCAGAGTGGGAACCGAGGCACCTCTGCAGAACATCATCTGGGTCAGTGCTCTTCTGGGGTGTGTGTTTCAGCTGTGGAAAGAATCAGGGGACAGGTGACTTGGCTTTTGTTTGCTCTGCTGCCTTTGGGTCCCTAAAGCGTGCCTGCAGCCATGGTGCTGTAGTGCTGCACTGCGAGGCTTGGAGCTGCCAGGCCCGTCTTTACTACTTTATCCCTTTTAATGGGAGTAAACTGAAACAGGTGATTTGAAATAGTCACTAGCTGGTGTACGATGGGATGGAACTGAAAGCGGTGGAGTTTGGAGGAATTTCATAGGGCTCAAAACCCTGTTGTAGTCTTGGACAAGCCCCCAGGGAAACCCTATCTCTTGCACAAGGAAGCATCACCTTCGTGATGAGCAGTTCCACTGTCCATGAGGGGTGAAGCTTTTCCCACAGGAAACAGGGTCTTGCTCAGGTTTAGCTCTCTGCTCATCTCAGAGCTAGTCTTGGACGTAGGTAGCTTGCTTTCAGTAGCACTACCTTTAGCTTCATTCTGCAAGAGACTATGTGATCACACATCTTTCTTATGTATGAAGTAGAAGTCTGCTAGCTTCATCTAGGTGAGTCTCCAATTTCCCACGTGTTAGGACTTCCAGCCTTTCCTTTGGGAGCGCCCAAGCCCGGCAAGTTTTTTCCATCAGGAAACCTCTCCCAACTTCCAGCTTAAAATTTCTTTTTAACCTTTGGCAACATTGCTCCTGGTGTTGTTACTTGCAAACTGATAGGAAAGCTATCTGCAGTGAGTTTGCCTCCTCCCTTTCCTCCAGGAGAGGCTAACAGGTCTTTAGGCAGCTCATTCAGATGGGTCTGTGCCAAGGAAGGGTCTGTGTTAGTACTAAACACTCTGTCAGGGCATTAGCAATGCCATGGTGGTCATGGTCAGCATAGGTTGAAATTTGGTACACAGTGGTGACATTTCTACAGAAGCAGAAAATGGCACATGGGCTAGGGGAAAAATGGCAAGGGAGCTGCCACTTGGCATTTCTAGATGCTCCTGTACTTGAGTGAAAGAAAGGCTGTTACTTTTCTTTCCTAAATGGAGCTAAGGCCCTGTCTACACATAGTGAACAAGGTATGTTATATACCAGCTAGTCTCACCTCCTCAGATAAGGCTTTTGGTTACACTTTGGGTTCATAGAGGTTTCTCCACAGCAGGCAAAGGAGAGAAGTAGACTGAAGTTGAAATGGTACCAGCCTCTAATTCTGTGGCATAGGGTGGTCCCTTGTGGGTGGAGGACAGTAAAAATCCCCTGCCTGCACCGCTGCTAAACTCTGAAGAGGAGGATATAGATATATCTGATGTAGTCAACATTTAAAGTGTATTATATAGGGATAAAGTACTATTTGACACTGAGATGGGGGCCTGTTACCACGTGTGACAGCTGCAGGTTTCGTCACAGCATGCCCATGCAACATTTCCTTGCTTAATATTGACTTGTCCCAGTGGACTAAAGACGGATCACTGGTTGTGTCTGTTTTGATGGCCTCTGTGTGTGATTTACTTTGGTAGGTGAAACATTGCTGTCTACTGGAGACATTCACCCAAAGGAATATGATGCTGATATGGGATGCCAACCTAATACATACATTAATTCCTAGGGAAATGTTGCAGGAAACTGCTTTTCAGAATAGCTCAGTTTCCTAGTTTCAGGAAGGCTGTAATCCAAGGGCTACATAATGACCAGTGCCATAAAGAAACTTTTCTGCATGCCCAAGCCTGCCTAGCTTCACCTTTCATGCTGGGTGGGTTCAAAGGAAACTGCCTGTTGATTAGAGTTCAGGCACAGCTTAATCTTCCAAGTCGATGCAATAAGCAAAGGCACATGATCTCAAATAGAAAAGAAACAGAGCATGGATGCCACTCCAGAAAGAAGGTTAAATAATTACACTCCTTATTTCCTAAGGTGGGTCTCAGTGTGAGTGGCACAAATGACAATATGGAGAGTACCACCCCATCCTTCCTCTCTCCTGAAAGACACTCAGCAAACATGGTGACTAAACACTAGCAGTTTATGCACAACCCTTCCTCCAGCAGAAGCCACCTGTCTCAACAGTATAAACTGGTAGTACAAATATAATTTGTCATCCATGAAGTGGATTGATCCTTCAGAATAACTAGGTATCATGGATATACAGGAACATAGGAATCAGGCTTGTATGAGGGTCTCATACAGGTTGGTAGGTGTCTTGTTGCTGATCATTATGTTTGAATGCTGGAAACAATTTGCAGAGGTCTTTCGTTTCCAGTGACATCTGCGTTTCATATTCTCTTGTGTGGCTCTTTAAAATCTAGTTACCTTTGTGATATGACTCATGATGTGATAAATCACATTTAACTTTGTTTAGGATTTGATTAGTGTGTATTGATGTCTGTATCTGAAGTGCATCCTGCCACAGCAGAAGGTTTATATATAGAGGAATAGAAATGTACTAAGGAAATGACAAGTCCTGTGCAGTGCCTAGGAGGAAAAGCAACACTCAGACAAAATGGGTACTTTTATATATATTTATTTTGTAGAGATTTGTTAAAACATTTCTCTTCCTCCCACTCAACTGGTGTTCAACAAACTGTACACTAGCTGCACCCGTTGCAGATGTTGTTACTATTTTAGTATCGCTTAGATGTTGTAACAGATACACTGCTCTGCAGTTCTTTAAAATGGAAGTTGCAAACCTAATATAAGCATGAGATGTAAATGTGAGATATGGCCGTTTACTATCAGTGTGATGCAAAGCTAATTTTACTTTCAACTAGGTTCAAGACAGAATGTATTATTCCTTCTTGTTGCAAGTGCATGGATTATATGTTAATTGTCACATCATGAGTCTCCAGGCTCTGCTTTCAGAAAGAAGCTACATGAGGATTCACACATGATTTTGGCTGGACAGGACAGTTACGTGAACCATTGGTTTGGTATTAGCACAATAGCTCTGTTTTGAGAGAAATGCTGTGTACCTTGTTGCAAGTTGATGCTAATGCTCTGTCCCTGTTTCTTTCCCAGGATGATCCCCTCACTAATCTAAACACAGCGTTTGATGTGGCTGAGAAATACCTGGATATTCCCAAGATGCTGGATGCAGAAGGTAAAGTAGAACCCGGTGGCTTTTAACTTGCTTTTTCTCAAGAAATTTCCCACTTCTTCTAGGTGGACTTGTATTGTACAAGAATTCAGTAACCTCTGAATGCTCCCTCCATCACCACATACTAAATGTATAGGGAAAAAGTTACAATGGAATAATTAATCACGTGTTCTGCTTCCCTCTTCCTCCTGTGCCCCTCAGCCTTCTGAGTCTGGTGTGGAGGTCTTAACCTGGGGCTGACATGTTAGGCAGTGATGAGCAACACCTGGCTATGTCCACTGCTGACTGAAGTGTTCCCTTTCAAGAATCGGGCTTAATATTGAGTTAATGTATGGTGTAGGACTGTGTTCCTTTTGCTCCAGAATTTTTTTTCTGGCCTCTTTCTGACATTGCTGGCAATCTTCCTTTTGAGGGCATGATATTAGTATTATAAACTGCTTCTTCTTGACTACTCAGAAGTGTTGGGTATGAAGATCCCTCACTGACTGGGTCTGGAGACCAAGGCAGAGATCCATGTTGTTCAGAGGTGCTTTTGCTACTGACTGTGACTGCTTCCCTGAGGCCGCTGGGACAGCAAGGATTACTTTTCAGAGACTTGTCAGGACCAGCTTGGCGATAGACTTTGAAGACTGTAACTCTGGAGTACAAAAAACAGCCTGAAATAGTTCACTGGTTGTTGGCTGTTTGCCTGAAGCCAGCTGGTTTCAACAGAAGAAGCTGCATTCCAGGCTTGGTTTGGACAGCAGAAGCAGTTAAAGGCTTTTGTTAAATAAGGGAGTGAGAGGAACAAGGAGGAAAGGTGGGGATAGGACAGCTGAACCCAGTGAACCTGTATTTGGGTAACTAGGATGTTCATATTCTTAGGTAGTATTTCCCATCCCCAGGGAAGATTCTTTCTTTCCCTGCATTCATCATGCTGAGGTCACAAAAAATCATGAGGTTTCTGGAGTAGATTCAAGTGCTTCCTGCCATTCTGTAGGAAATAAAGCCACCTCCAAAATAAGTGGATCTAGCTTCAGATCTCAGCAAAGCTAGCAGTGATGAAGAGGGCCCCTTGCAGGAGCTCCCATTGCTCTTTCCTGATCACTCTCCTCCCTCATGGAGTGGAGTTAATGTGCATTCCTCCACACCATTAATTCTGATCTCTGGAGGTGTTGAATTTCCCCTGAAACTAATGAAGGGGCCTTTTGAAATTCAAGCCATCATTGTGTGGAAATGGATGACAGGGGCATGGAAAGGAAGGGATAAAGGATCTTTCCTGAAGAACCGCATGGAGGAATTGCAGTATAATACATCTATAAAAGCCATGTCAACCTGCTGCCAGTTTGGATTGATTCAACCCACCACTCACAGTAATGTTCTCAGGACGGGGAAGTGCTGTGACATGAGACATGCTGACATATGGCTGCATTAGCCTGGCCAGACCCTGGAAGCAATTTTATCATGAGGGAGGGGAACCAGGAGAGTGATCCTGGCTTCTGAGAGAGGCACATCTTCTGGGGAACGATGGGAAGCCCTGTGGAGTTGCTATGACAAGCATAAACCCCAGCAGACCTCCTGGACAGTTGTGGTTCTCCCTCTCCTTTGCTTTCCTCCCATCAGTTGATTATGCTCTTAACGTGAGGTTTTTTTTGACAGACATTGTTGGAACTGCCCGTCCTGACGAGAAAGCCATCATGACCTATGTTTCTAGCTTCTACCACGCCTTCTCAGGAGCCCAGAAGGTATCGCAGGATCCCAAGCTCCCTCCACAGAGCACACCTGGTGCCGTTGCTAATGTCCAAACCTTTTTTTCTTTCTCTCTCTCCTCTCTAGCTACGGGCATCTTTATTATTATGTTCTTGGTAGAGTTGGCTGTTGGTTCAAAGTGGTGCCCCAGACATAATACATGGGGGAAGGGAGCCAGGAGTCCCATTTCCCTACAGTCAGTGGTACTTCCAGTACTTACGTATGCCAGCACCTTGGCACGCACACAAATCCGAGGGAGTGGGGAGCTCTGCCTTCTCCATTTGCCTTCCAAACTGCTGCCCTGACAGCTGAGGACCGGCACCTGGGAAATCTGAGCTAGAATGCTTGGTCTCACAGAGGTGGAGACCACCACATAGATGCTCTGCTCAGCAGGACACTGCAGCCTGCCCCCACTGGAAACAATGCTGATACCTATTCACTTTTTTCTTTCTTTTTCAAAGATGGAGGAACAGAGCTAACTTAGTGGTTTTATGAAGCGTTCAATGAATACCCAAAGCTTTATCTTTTACCTTATGTATGCTGCAGGTTCCCGCACCCTTGCTTCAAGGTCTGAACCTGCTGGTTTCTCAAGTTGTGCTGCAAATTCAGTCCCAGTTCACCTGGGTCTTACAAAGCATGTCTAACGAGTACATCCGTGCTGATTTTGCAAACAGAGCGTTGCTTATCATGACTGAGATGCCTGGTTTTGTTCATTTGTTTCTTTTCTTCCCTCTTTTCTCACCCACCATGCTGGAAATCGGGCAGTTGAGTCCTTGCTGTGTCTGGCTTAGCCATTTTCCTGTTGATAATGGAGTCACCTAAGGAAAACATTTTGTGGGTGAAACCTTGTAAACACCTCTCGCCAAAACCAAGCAGCCGCCTGTACTTCAGTGCCGTAGGAACAGGCAGTGCATGTTGCAGCAGAGCAGATACTGTGTAGGAAGTGCACTGTGTAGGAAGGCTCTGATCTCTAGCTCCTCGGCGTACAGAAAGGCCTTGAGCGTGGGCGTTCAAACCTCCAAACAGCCTATTTGCATCCTTGGGCCAGGTGCCCGGACCGCAGCTGTGAAGGTGCAGAGCCCGGATCCTCAGCTCAGGATCCCCCTGGATTGGGGGGGTGGGAGGGAGGGGTGCTGCTTTGAGCCACAAGCCAACGCTGCTAGCCACCTTCTGATCTGAATTCCCAGCTCTCCGCATGGAAATCTGTTTGGCCTGTCCTGCAATGCATGATGGGAAGTTTTCTCCCCCTCTCTCATGCCACCCATGACTGTTTTGTTTTATTCTATGTGCTGCTTCTTACTTTATCCTTTCAACCTCTTTTCCTTCTCTGCACAGATATTATAGGCACGCTAAGGCCGGATGAGAAGGCCATAATGACCTATGTCTCATGTTACTACCACGCCTTCTCAGGGGCGCAGAAGGTGAGACTTTACCGCTAACAACCCCCTCCCCTGCTCCCTGCCCTGCCCACCGCTCCTCTCCACCGAGGAACGTGCCGGACCCCCCGTCCGCCCCAAGGCGTTTGCAGGGAAGCCCAACGCATCCAGCGATGCACTTGGATGTGCCATCTGTAGTCTTGCTGGAGAAGTGATGTAAATGTCCTTTCAGACAGACTTGAGCTGCTCCTTCCCTCCAGTTTCACACCCCAGTGGTGGAAAAAGCATTTGGTAAAGCTGGCATCGAAAGATGAATGAATGTCTGCTCTGACAGAGTCAGTACCCTTTCAGTGACTAGTGGGCATCATCCTGGCCAGGCAATGTGCCTCCAGAAGTACCACGATCCAATCAGCCTACTCCAGGAAATCACAGCCTGTCCCCCTTGAGCTGCCACCCTGCCTTCCACACTCAGCCCCCGTTAGGTCAGTGGCCTTTTCCTAGGCTGAGTCATCTGTGAGCTGGTTATGTAGCACTTTTGTGCTCCAGCCACGAAGTCCACTCCTACAAGGCCTTGAGCTTTCCCAAACTCACACGCTTCTCCATTCCTTGCTGCACCTTGGTCTTTCTCCTCTGTTTCCCAAACCACCTCTGTGTTTTATTTCTCTTTCCTCTGCTTTGCCCATTTACATAACTTCAGTCCTTCTTCCTCTGCTTCCTCTTTACTCCAAAGTCTCTTTGCCTGGCATCGAGACATTTGTCCTCAGAGGAACCAAATAGTCACAGTTCGCCTTTGAGCAAACTTCCTCCAAAACAGGAATTTCCCTGCAGTCCTCTGAATAGAAGAAAAAGGTCCATCCTTTCCTCCCATGCCATAGGCTGGCTGGGCTGCAGCCTTTCCACAAGATCACTGCTAATTTCAGATTGTAGGCTTTGGAACAATAAAATCCGAAGTTCAAGACTGCATTCTTCATGTTATGAACAGATGTAAAATCTCCCTGTTTACCCCAGCCTCAACTTCTTTCTCTTGCTAGGCCTTTTTTATTTGAGACACAGTCCTTGTGTTGCCCAGCTTGAGGGCTAACGACTCCAGGAAGAGTCCATCTCTTTTGTACAAAGCAGTGCTGGTGGTCGCAGCGTTGATGCAGTTACCATGCTGATGCTGGCTTTCAGAGGGCAAATGCAGGCAGTAGGTTCCAAGGAGCAGCTCTTTAGTTCAAGCTTTTTGTTCTCTGCCCTGTTTCATATAAATTACATGATACTGTCTTGTTTCCAAGGAACTGGGAATATGTCTCACAGCAGTGCAGTAGACTTGCCCGTTTGGCATAATTTGTGTAGTCATGACTTTTCTGCTAGGATCCTGCTTTGTGAATAGTTCAAAACCCATAATACCAGGCTGCAAGCTCCGGCCAGCTGATACTTGCCCAAGAAGACTGTAGCCTCAGAACTCATGCCAGCCCAGTGATAAGGCCTGCTGTTTGCCGGGTGCCCCTGAGGGACTGCTCCATGCTGTCTGCTTAACCCAAAGAACTCCAGATTGAGGAAACAGCAAACCACAGTATGAGAAGGGTTGTGGCCTGCTGCAGGAGCAGCTGTGCCCCTCACCAATCCCTTCCTCTTCTCTCTGCACCCATTCCACGATTTGGAAACCTGCTCAGCAGGTCCCATGGATGCTAGGTCTCCTGGGATAACTGAAAACAACCTTTTACTGCCTCAGGACCTGAACCAGGTAGCTGGGGCAAGAACTAGAGATGGAGCTTCTTAGTTATTAAATCTTCAATCCCGTGTAGTCTAACTGGCTTATAGGAAAGATTAAAGATTTAATCATTTATTAATTTTTAGCAGTCCTGATGGGCCAGCAACTCGGCTGTGCCCTGGCAGGAGGGGCACAGCTCCTTTTTGGAGCTGCCCTAGCCGTACATTAGCCAGCTGCTGATTCAAATCCCTGGGCAAATGCAAAGTGATTACTGAATACAAGTCCCAGCCCAGATTGTAATGTGTTGCTGCCTCGTGCACGGTTAGGTGACTTACTGTGATATCGCTCCATTTTTCATTCAGATTTTTCATTACTGCCACCAGTCCTGAAGGGGAAGTCCCATGAGACGCTTTCTGCTTCTTTCACTCTCTTGTACTGAGCCTTTGAAGGTACAGGGTCCCCAGCCTGACATGTGTGTGTAGATGGCTGCTTTTTCTTTATGCCATTTAGAGAGAGAGAGAGAGAGAGATTTGTAGGTATACTTGCTTTGGTTGGTTTGCTTGTTTTCTAACTGCTTCTGACTTTCACACTAAATGCATGCAACTAGTGGTTGGCTTAATATTTTGTAAACTTGATTTCTGGGGTGAAAGTTTCTAACGTTTTACCATTTTATTAAGAGATGGTGTTTGTCACACAGTATTCTGGGGTGGTCTTCTGAGGCCAGAGGACGGCAACAGGCAGGCATCTTCCCTACATAGCACACTGTGGGGATGCCTTCCTTTATGATCCTCCTCAGCAAAGAGACCTGGATCCACGAGCTAGAGAGGCAGCTAACTCCACTTCCATCCTGAGCAGCCCAAGTCAGGGTTGAGAAGTACAGAAAAGACAAAAGGCAGAGAAATTATTGCTACTTTGGCTATTCAGATTTCCATTTTGAGTCCACCAAACAGCACATGCATATCACACAGCAGTGTGATATCAAGCAGAATGCCCTGGGCTTGCCCTCCCCACAGTCTCTGAGTGCAAGTAGTATAACATGTCAGCACGACGCTGCGCTGAAGCAGATCAGCTCACCCAGGTTCTCTGAGAATACAGATATGCAGCTTCCAGACTCCAGGATGGTGCATCTTCTCCGTGCTGCTCCATGCCTTGTGGACATGCTGGCTTGTTTGGAGCCAGTGTGAGCATCCTAAATGCGTCATTGCCTTTAGCAGTGTGAGGAAGCCAAAATGGCTTTTTTCACTCCACTAATGAAGGTGTAGGGGGAGCTGCCTTGGCCTCATGTAAACATCTCAGTGCACCACTCTTCTTTTACCTGAAAGTGTTTCACTGAGGTTGCCATCACCACAGATCAGCTCATTAGCAGCAATTTGGGAAGTATTTGTGGAGGTTACCTGAAAGCACTGGGATCCTTTTGTCCTACCTTGCTCAGAGCAAGCCAGTGTAATGCGTTGCTCACGACATTAATGGTGATAGTGGCCACAGAGCCTTTCCTGCTGCTGCAGCAGCACACTGTTGGGTAGAGCAGTCTGGACTAGGCAAGAACCATTGGGAAGCAAGTACTAGTAGGGGAGAGAAAGCCTCTACACTTCAGCTGTTAGGATAATACAAATAATGTCGTAATTGCTGACATTCAGAGGGCTTTTGTGTTTGGACAGATGTTCAACACGCATATATACACACACACACATTCAAAAACTTGGGCAGCTGGAGGAAATCTATCGTCGGATACATGTAAATATGCCTCCGTGAAATGGGGTCCCTCCTGCATAGCTGGCTGCTGCAGTGAGCTGGAGTGTAAAAAGAAGAAAGTTAAGAGTGTGCAGGGAGCTCTTCTCTTGGGACAATTGAGATAAATGTTTGGCACCACCAGTTCCCTGCAGTCATTAGGGACATCATGGTAGGGCTCTGGCAATGTCTTTTTGACATACTATTTGGTCCCATGTCTACCATGTCTATAAAATTTTCTCTGGATATCAAGAAGCACTCCATTAAAGTACAAACTTTAGTTAAAAACAGATCAAAGTACAAGCTTTCTTAAATGTAACCATCGTTTGCACTTTTTACAGATTTTTTTTTTTTTTTTTTTTAAAAAGTGAAATTGCTTTTTCTCCTGTACAGGTCCCTCTGATGTATTTTAAATTAGTTAATATCTGTGTATCTGCTAGCTGGCCCGCTTTAGTGAAGGGACAGGTGACTGAATATATGTTTTTACAGCTTCTTACAAATGAATAAGATTGCCAGATCCACTGGGACCTTAGCAATCCATACATCACTGTACAGTCTATGACTTTATTGCTATTTTTGCTGCCTCGCATCAGCTGCAAAAATTAGAGGATTTTTCTCAAATGGCCTTGGAGATTGAGTAAACAGATAATAAAAGGCCTTTTAAAAATAGAAAAAGGTTGAAACTTGCCAGCTCTAAGCTCAGCAAAACTTCTTTTGGCATCAGTCTCACACATAGTTTTAAGGCAGGACACAGCATTCACAATTGGTCTGTTGTAGTGTTGGCACGTGCCCTCTCCTCTTCATCTCCGCTTAGCCTCTGTAGGGAGGACTAGTCCATAGGGGTCTATGGGTAGCTCTAGCATCTTCCCCAGGCACATAGCTGTACTGTGGTAAGAGGGTGCTGAGCAATCCCCTGACACCCATCATGGTGCACATCCTCTGAGGCTTTGTGGCATAGCATCACCATGATAATGATAAAGGGAGCTGATATCCACAGATACATGCTGTGCAAGGATCAGCCTGCTGTATGTTCCCCATGCTAAACACATGCATGGCACTCCAGGGCAGACTGACTGCTCTTGAGTTCATAGCTGGCATTTTTCTGATCCTTACTTTGTTCCAAATTCATGTTTTAATGTGTTCAGCTCCCTGCAGGGAACAAGGTTTTTGTCCCACAATGGGGAAAAAAAAAAACCAAACCAAACCCTAAATAGTAACAACAGGCTCTTTTTTGGTGAGACTTGTTTTGGGAGAGTAAGCAGAAAGATTACCCGGACAGGGAGAAAAAAAAAAAATCTTCTTCTCAGCTGGATCATGAGACCCTGAATACATGGTAGGTGTCATGCAGCAAGATGCTGGAGGAGGTGGCCCTGTAATGAGTGCCAGAAATACAGAGAAAGCTGAAAGACAGCTCTGCTGGACAGAATTTAAGGTTAAGAGGAGTATCTATCACTTTGTCTTCCAAACAAAATTAGGAATTTTCCAAAGTCCAGTCTATGGATTAACTCTGTTTAGGTAGTTCTTCCCTGGGGTAAAAGCATGTAGAGTCTCATCAGCTTGATACCACTCAGTTACTGATGTTGCAGCTCTGAATGCTGGCGAGAGGAGTAGAGGTGGTGGCAGAACCCCCCTGCCTTTGTAAAGAGGCAGCCAGTGTCCCTCTGGTAGGAAACAAACGACAGGACCCTCTCGTAGGAACAGCTTTAGAAAAGGCATAGAAATGTGGTTGTCTCACAATACATAGGGTGGGATCAGTAGAGCTGAGAATCTCTGAAGGAATGTATTTACCTGAGAAGGGAAAAATAAATTATTATAGAAGGTCAGATGGAAAGCAAAGAGGTCGGGACAGACGTTTCAAAGCGCAGACAGGTTGCTAGAGCCAAGGGTAGGAGACTTTACCTGCAGGTATGTAGTAGGAAGCTAAGCTACAAGCTTTGGGTTTTGTTTGGGGTTCTTTTTTTTCACACTTTTCCCTTCTTCTGTTTTTATTCTCTTCATTAGGCGGAGACAGCAGCAAATCGTATCTGCAAGGTGCTGGCAGTC
This sequence comes from Balaeniceps rex, assembly GCA_013401315.1. Taxonomy (NCBI): domain Eukaryota; kingdom Metazoa; phylum Chordata; class Aves; order Pelecaniformes; family Balaenicipitidae; genus Balaeniceps; species Balaeniceps rex. Next base: position 32,841 of record VYZW01000958.1, on the reverse strand, counting down.
AACCAAGAAAACGAACAGCTCATGGAAGACTACGAAAAACTGGCCAGTGATGTAGGTGTCCATGGTGCTGTTGGTTTCTGGGTGGTGGTATGTGGAAAGGAATTGCATTTAATGATGATAGCTAATCTTCGGGAATGCTGTTGGCCCATGTTTCCCTGGAAGATTCTTTTTTTTCCTCTTCTAGCTTGAGAAACATGAAAGATCAAACTTACTTTAAAGGCAAGAGCAATCTACTTTAAAACAGAAAGCTTCCGTAGAGCAGCTTTGAGTTTCTCAGTTTATTAAGAGCAGCTGCAGAAATGCTAAAATTAAAGGAAAAAATCAAGCTGGTTTAACTTGCATTCCTCAGGACTATACAACTTCATAACATCTTTCATACAAATTGTATGCCGATATACTGCAGAAGTCAGGAATTGGATCAGAGAGAATGGAAGTTAGAGATAATTGAGGAAAGAAATATGCATTTGCTGATAGCTGGAAAAAATCTGTGTCAGATACAAGTGGGAGGCTGCTGTGGTTAACTGAGAAGGCTGACAGCTGTGAAACTACAGAAGTGACCAAATGTGGACTGGAGTATGTTTGTGGAAGATAAGTAGGGAGGGGAAGATGGAGAACAGAAGGGCAAATATAGCCCATGAGCCTGGTTTCAGCCTGGTCTGAAAAGCATAGGACACTACTCCACTCACACACTAGACTGCCCATTGCATTAGCATTTTGCTGGCTCCCTAAATAGGTTTGCTTAAGGAGGGCTATTCAAAGAGCAACACTGACTTCAAGGAAGCTAGAGTGGGAAAAGTGTAACTGGAGGCAAGAAATTGATTTCTCCTGTCAGACCCTTCTGGAGATAATATGACTTACAGCATCCTTTAGTTATGCAACAGTCCAGCAAAACTCTAAGGCTTTAGTGTAATCTGAGGACATAGTTTGGTCCTGATTGTGTGAAAGCTACGCCTTAAGCATGTTGGATTAGCAGTGCTGCAACAAGCAGTACTACTTAGTGTGGTAGGGAATGGGCTGTTCATTTAAAAAAAAGTACTTCTAAAAAAGCTGGCAAACTTTTCTTTACAAGTCCTGCTGGTGGCAGAATCTTTCTGACAGTAAACATAAAAGTAAATGGTCCCTAATGAGATCAGAGCAACACCTGTAGTTTTAACGCAATTTTCAGTTCAAGGCTTCTCATCATTGCTCTTTCCAGCTGCTGGAGTGGATCCGTCGCACCATCCCTTGGCTGGAGAACCGGGCCCCAGAGAACACCATGCAAGCCATGCAGCAGAAACTGGAAGACTTCCGGGACTACCGCCGCCTGCACAAGCCCCCCAAGGTCCAAGAGAAGTGCCAACTTGAGATCAATTTCAACACCTTGCAGACCAAGCTGCGGCTCAGCAACAGGCCAGCCTTCATGCCTTCAGAAGGGAAAATGGTCTCGGTGAGTGGGGGTAACTGCTCATATATTCCCCAGCCATGCCTAAAAAAATGGGACTTCTTTTCTGCCCATGGGTGGGCAGAGCATGCCCACCTTCAGAGTGAGCTACTCTGTGGTAGGAGCCCTACAGAACATAGTTCAGTGAGGCCGTAACAAGAGAGGATCAAGCAATCATTGCTTCCCTGTATCTAAACCAGACTCTGAGGCTCTTCAGAAGTTGCATGCCTTTATGAGGAGACATCTGGGTGCCTCTCATTTTTCCTAATGGAAAAACAGTTGGGTTTTGTTGAAGTTTCATGTGGAGAAGTGTTTTGAGAGGGACTCTCGTGCAGACAGGTATATCCTGACATTGCTAGTCCTGCTTATCTTAAGTCTCGCACTTTGTCTTCCTGACCTGTCTGCACAACCCTGAGAGATTAAAAGGCCACATCCACGCCCCCCGCAACCAATTGGAGCCATGTAGCTCATGGAGACTAATGCTGATGTACATCTTCCCCCCCCATCTTCTAACTTGCCTTTTCTTCTCATGCTCTTGTCTCTAGGATATAAACAATGCCTGGGGTGGCCTAGAGCAGGCTGAGAAGGGCTATGAGGAGTGGTTGTTGAATGAGATCCGGAGGCTAGAGAGGCTGGATCACCTGGCAGAGAAGTTTCGGCAGAAGGCATCCATTCATGAGTCCTGGACAGATGGTAATGCCAACCTACATGCTTCCTATTGCCTGACATAGTGCTGTCCGTTATGTAGGGAGGAAGAGATGGATCATGCATAGGTCCTTCCATGAGATTCTCCTTGAGAATGCTAGGTTCATTTCTTATTTTATTAGAAAAATAATGCATGAAAATCAGCTTGAGCTCTGTTCTGCTACATCACGTGGCCACATTGGCGTTCCCTAGCTGTTGCAAAGTGAGAACTTCAGATAGAAAAGAGCTACAGAGCAGAGGAAAAGTTACCGTACAGTAAATGCTACAGTTGGCATTTACAGGACCAGCATAGCCCAGTTTGCACATACTGAGACGAGTCCAGTATAAACTGTGACAGCACTGGCTTGAGTTGCGCTGTGTGCCCTTCTCTGTTGTTAATGACAAACTCACACTCTGTGGTTTGAAAGTGAGGACTGTGCATCTCTAGGCCAGCATGCGTAAGGGCAAGCCTTGGGCACGGTGTCTGGAGTGGGGTAGATGCCCTTTTGACGGCACCCGGGGCTGCCTCGGTGGGGGGGAGCTGCCTTTGGAGGCATTGGGTCCTGTCCTTTATTCTCTTGTCCTTTGGCTCCCTCCCCAGGTAAGGAAGCAATGCTGCAGCAGAAGGATTACGAAACTGCTACCCTCTCGGAGATCAAGGCCCTGCTGAAGAAACACGAGGCCTTTGAGAGCGACCTGGCTGCACACCAAGACCGCGTGGAACAGATTGCTGCTATTGCACAAGAGCTGAAGTACGGCACCCCAGCGCACGTCCCATCCTTGGGGCCAGAGGGGCTTAATCAGCTTTGCCCTCTGCCCTCTGGAGAGCCATAAATCAATCCCCATACAAAAATGTTGGGAAGTCCCAGTGTTTCCAAACAGTATCTAGGATACTGCTCTCCAGTATCCGGACGCACCAGAAGAGTAGGCCAGAAAATGGATGAGTCGTGGGTGCTGATGAGGGGGCGGCAGAATTATGTTCCCAAGCCAAGTTTCCATCCTCTTCCAACTCATTATGCTGCTGTGAACCCTTTCCTAAAGAGTCTGACCTGCTGCTGCTGGCGGCTGCTAGGTTTCAGAGTTATAACACTGTCATACTTTTCCAGGAACAGAAGGAAAAAGCAGAGGATAGCAGGCTCTCGGTTTTCTCTCTCTTATCAAAAAAATCTTCCTTATTCTGGCAGGAAAAAAATCTGCTGATGCTTGAGCCCATCGTGGCCTCTGCTGCCACCCCGGGCCCTTTGGCCCAGGAGTACTGCACCATGTGCACTCTGGTCAGCACTTGCTCCAGGGCATCCTCACAGCAGATCAGCTCCCTCGCTGCTTCCCCCAGCTTGGAAACCTTCACCTCCACTCCTTTTCCTGGAGTGACGAGTGACACAGGTTACCAGGAGAAATGGGGTCTCCTTAGGGCAGGAGGTTGATTGTTAGGGATAGCAGACAGGTAAAGAACTGGCCTCTGCAGCACAGGAAGAGAGATTTTGGAACCCTGCGTGTTTCTTGGCAAAAACTTGGCTTCATTTCCTATTTTAAAAATATTTCTATATCACACTGGCCTATCTCAAGTTACTGTCTGGGCTAATATCAGTACTCTTAGGCTGAAGGACTGTTTTTCTCTAAAAAATCAGGATTATTGGATCAAGATCATTATATCCTTTAACAACACAGATTTACAGAATTGCTCCCTTGTCCACTGGAGGATTGACCTTGGAACAGGAGGAGGGTTCAAGGCAATCCTCCGTGTCAGTAAGATTAAAACTGAGGCTGGCTAGTCAGCAAGCATTAGCTGACCTGCCACTTCCAAAGCACATGCTACATGCCAGCCAAAGCAGCTGCAGCTCTAAGAGCAACAGGGAAGCCTGGGCCCTAAGCTGAGGGAGAGATGATTTCTTCCAAAGTGTGAGAACAGCGGGCTCTGCCATCCTTCCAAAAGCCATCTTCCATCTCAGCAAAGAGGCCATGCCCTGAAAAACCATGGCTGAGCTCTTTGCTCCCCCAGAGATACGCTGCCAGGGAGATGGAGAGGGTCCAGAGGAAGCCACTGCAGCTGCCCATGCCAGGCATGTTTGGGGGCACAGCACGTTCCCCTCCCCAGCAGTAGTGGTCAAGCACGGGTGCGTTACAAGCCAGGCTTTCAGAAGCAGTTCTTTCATCTGCAGTGCTGGCTCTGCAGCAAAGTAGATCAAGGAACTGATCTGGATTAAAAACGCAGCAAAGAAGTTATTTTTAGCCCAAATCAGTTTCCTGACTAGTTTACTGTAAGACTCCACCAACAGTTGTGCCCGCACACCTCAGGAGGGCAATACAATGGTGGGAAGAAACTAGGCTAGGGGAGGCAAGAGGAAACGGTTTAAACCTGCATTACTGCTTACAGAAATGCTCATCAGAGGGTCCAGGCTCACTCAGTAGCCCAGTGAGTTATTCTGTTTTCTCTTTCGAGGCTGACACTTCCCACGTTGGCTGGACTCCCTCTGCCTGCAGGTTTCCCTTTGACCATGTGTAGAACCAAGAGCACAAAGCAATACAAGACCACAAGTTTCATCTTACCCCTGTGCTCTCCTTTCCCCAGCCATACTCTTACCAGCCCATCTTCCATGAGTGCCAGCCTATAGACATCTCAGCAAAGCACTCCCTGCCAGGCATATAGGAGAGAAACCTACACTGTAATTCTGGGATTGTCCTAAATAAATGACTGGATCGCATAATTTAGCTATTCCATACTATGCAACTCTTAGAACGATCTTAAGCAGTTTCTCTGCATTCATAATAAAATCTTTGCTGCCTGTTCTGACGTACAAGATGCACATAGTTAGCCTGCACGATGTTCTTAAGCAGAATACAGGGGCATATTGCTCTGCTCATAATCTGCTTATTCCCAGTTTAAGCAAAAGTCTGTACTCCCTTCCCCCAGTGCCAATTTATTCCCATCAGGCAGCCAGCACCAGTGTTTGTTGAGGCCTTGGGTGGTGGTTGTTTTTCTTCCTGTTCTGTGGTTTGATGTACTGTAACGTATGGTGTCTCCAAAACTAGATACTGCTGACTTCCTGGCTCACTTTACTTGCAGAGACCACGAGCTCTGTGTCTGAGTCTGTCCTCAAGGCTGATAAAGATTTCTAATGGGCTTCTCTTTCTTCTCCAAAAGAAGAAAGACTGATTTGACTTCTTGTCCTATTTTTCCCCACCCCTTATAGTGAGCTGGACTATTACGACTCTCCCAGTGTCAATGCCAGGTGCCAGAAGATCTGTGATCAGTGGGATAATCTGGGCGCCCTAACCCAGAAACGTAGAGAAGCCTTGGAGGTGAGACATGTTACAAGTTGGGCCTTTGGGATTATGTGGGTAGGTCATTTGTGGGAAGCAAGCTGCAGTGGGCATGAGCAACCAATTTCAGCTCTTTTGTGCGCTCCTAGAACATCCCAGACTGTAAACGAGGGCTACATTTCAGTGTATTTAGCCTGCTTTTCCCCTTACAGCCCAATTATGGTGCCATTCATTTGCTCAGGCTATTGATGCGTTTTCTGTGTTGTAATTTCATTCTGCTTGAAAAGACTGTCCTTATTTTGTTTTATTTCAAAGGACCTCAGATTTTTCCCTCAGAGGAAAAGATCTATCCTGTGTGTAATCTCTTAACAGCAGAGAGACTTCTACTGTGGTGCTGTCCTGAGAGCACCAAGGAGGTGTGAAAGGAAGGAGCAGCTCAGACAGCCCACATATCTATGTGATTATTTTTCTCTAACCATCTTTCCTGATTTTCTTTCTTTTTTTTTGCATGCCCAGAGGACAGAGAAGCTACTGGAAACAATTGATCAGTTGTACCTGGAATATGCCAAACGAGCTGCCCCTTTCAATAACTGGATGGAAGGGGCCATGGAGGACCTGCAGGACACGTTCATTGTTCACACTATTGAGGAAATCCAGGTACAGAGCAGTCATTTGCACCAGCCAGGCTGGGGTAGAGAGAAGTCAGGGGTCTCCTGGATTCCTAGTGGTGCCGAATTTGTAGGTCGTGTTTTGGTGCTTCTGCTCTAGCGAGTCAGCCTTAGCAAGAGAAACAAAAAGGAGTTTTTCCTTGATTTTCTCAAAAAAAATTGATCTAAATAGGTATGAAACATGCTCACACCATCCTAGCTGGACACAAAGAACTGAAAGTGGATTTTTCAGTGTAACTCCAGAGTCTTATTAATGAAAGCCTGAAAATTGAGAGAGTCTTTTAGGGTCTTGTGGGGTTTTTTTAACCCCCATGAGCAAAGTTTAGTGCTGTTCACAGGTTTGCAGGTCAGTTGTCCCATGCAATGTTATGCCAGGGTCATTTGGTCCTATGTGATAGGACGTGCTGTGAGGGCAGTTGTTGAGCTGCCAGCTGGGTTTCGGTGCCGAGCACAAGGAAAATCAGAATTGTCCACTTTGATGTGGATTACTATTTGAATCGAAAGTCTTCTTGCCTCCTGCAAGACAACAGAGACAGTATCTCAGTTTTCCCCCTTCTGAAAGGGTGTTACAAAAGCAGCTTGAGGTATCTACAGGTAATTTTCAGACCTTTGAGAGCAGGAATTACTCTTACCTGGGTTGCAGTGGGGACTTCTATTTCTCCTGCTTGATGGGCTCATGAAAAGAATCCAAGTCAGCTCTTTGCAGGAATGGCTGACATCAACGTGGCACAGCAAATGCGAGACCAACAGGGGACACTAGGCAGCCAGGGGGGTGGAGGGATAGTGGAAGATCCCTAGCCTGGTATCAACTCTGTTACTGAGCTGCTCCTCGTTTCTTCCACCCTTCTCTCCCGAACAAAGGGGTTCATTAAGTCTTTCATAATGCAGAACAAATCTGAACAGCATTTAAACACTTCCATCATCTCTGTGACTGTTTGCAGTATCTTTCCCAGCCCCCCAGACTTGCGTTACATCTCTATTGCCACTGCAGCAGCTGCAAAGTAATGAGTCACCATGTAAGGAAGCAATTTTACAAAAAGTAGTTACAGTGCGTGTGTTGTAAGAGAGTGGTCAATCATGCGGTTTACTTTCATTCCCTCTTCTGTCCACACTGTTCCCTCGATTATCCCTGCACATGCCTCTCTGTCCCCCATTCGTTTTGCTGCCTCTTCCCCTGTGTTTGCCTCCCTAGTCTTGATCTTCCAGGCTTCTGGGATGAAGTACCTTAAAGGCCTGTAGAAGCAGTGGGAGATGAGCCAGGACCAATTGGCTTGTCAGCTGTCCACAAACTACCAGCAAGTGTGCCCCCACCATCGATCCTTGGAGGACAATCTGGGCACCGCAGCAAGACGGGGAACAGAAAGGGCCTGTTGTGTTCAGGGAGAAGGAGCTGTTTTTCAGCAGAAGGAGCATACGTTACCTGTGCAAGTTTGCTGTTGGCTAGAAGACCTTCATCTAGTTCTAACTGACTCTGATCAGACTGCATCTGACTCATATTATTCATCTGGAGTTATCTTAGGTGTAGAACTAGTACGTACCTAGTGGGAGAACAAAAACATGGCGCATTTACGCTAGCGAGACATGACTGCTTTAGAGTAATGCTAGTAGTCGGATCTTCTTCCCAAAGGGGCTGGCAGGCAGTCACTGAGCAGTGTTGGAGAAATAGTTCCCCCTACATTATGAGCCAGAATTATTCCACCATTTTTTGGGATGTGATCTCTGTCACTGGTCAACATGGGACAGAAACAGATGGAAAACAAGACTTCACATCATTTAACTACTTAAACAGCTTGTTTAGTGATGCTGAGAGAACCTGAAAAGTGTATTGGAGTAGGCTGCTTTGTATCCTGGGAATGTGTAAGCTTTTGCAGTCACTTCTGCAGGGATATATTTGCTGAAGAGGCTGTTCAGTGACTAATGCTCTTATCCTCCCTTTGCTGCTGCCTTCCTTCTGCAGGGATTGACCACAGCCCACGAACAGTTCAAAGCCACTTTGCCAGATGCCGACAAGGAACGACAGGCCATCCTGGGAATCCACAATGAAGTCTCAAAGATTGTCCAGACATACCATGTCAACATGGCAGGAACGAATCCTTACACTACGATCACCCCACACGAGATCAATGGCAAATGGGAACATGTGAGTTCTTTCCAGCCTTGCAAGTTAGTGTGGGAGGATGCCGCTGCTCTATCGCTGGGGCCCCAGGAAGTAGATTATTTACTCTTCAGTTACCCTCTCATGCTTACTGCTGAGGTTTTGGGGTTTTTTTGGTCATTTGTTTTCAGCTCAATTGCCATGTGCTTGGAAATTGGAAGAGATCTTTCATATAGATGCCTAAGGGGTGTCAGATTGCTTTTACTTGCTATTTTTATAACGAAAGATGCTAAATGAAAAGCTTTGAGGTTTTCAGTCCTCAGTTGACCTGACAAGCAAGTAAGTATGGCATGTGAGTCAGTATCCTTTTTCACCATTCAACCCTTCAGATGTTTCATCTCCGTAGCCAAGTAGCCTTCCCTTGCTGTAATCCTAAAAGAGCAGCAACTCTCCATACCAGCTGTGCTGATGGTCCTTGCTACTAAAGGAGATCACCAAAGTGAGATCTGAACAGGGTCCTGCAATCCAGTTTAGATGAGCCACCAAAAACCCAAGTAGCGAATGGAAGCTGCTTCTGGTGTTCCATAGCCGGAGTTTGCAGCGTGCATCCTACAGCAGATAGGATTCATGCTCCATGAGCCTTCCCACCATGTCCTAAACCGTATGACTGCTTGTTTTCAGTGCAAACACCCACTCCTCCCTTCCTTGCGGCAATTTCTACATTTACTATACACGTGCCTTTTATGTATAAACTGCACTCTTTGTTACTCTTTGCTGTAGGTGCGGCAACTGGTTCCCAGAAGGGATCAAGCCCTGATGGAAGAACATGCTCGCCAGCAGCAAAATGAACGACTTCGTAAACAATTTGGTGCACAGGCAAATGTCATTGGACCCTGGATCCAGACCAAGATGGAGGTAGTGCTTTGCTCATTTTGAAACAGTCTGTTTTCCTCTGTGATCTTCATGGATATTCTTATCCTTGGTCTTTCTTGACTACTGTCATGGTCATTCTTCCTTCAGGTTACAGCAAGAGAAACTTTCATAGAAAATATGGAGAATCCCAGGATTGATATTGGTTACTGAAGTGCTTGTACTTTTCTTCCCCTAACTCTTTAGTACAGAGATAAAACACATGACTTAAAATACCAGTGTTCCCCATTTTAATACAGTTGTGTTTATATACAGCAAGTTAAAGACCCTACATCAGAAGCATATTTTGTGTAACTGCTTTCACAGCAATGGTCTTGGTACACGTGACAAAATAAATACAATTAGCATATCAAACATCAGCAGAGTAGACATATTTTTAAGGGAGATCTTCTCTCTTTAGGTAAGATTTGGGTTGAAGGAATTGGAGTTGATGAAATGGAAAAATACGAAGCTATTACTGATGGCAGGAGCTGTGAAGAAGAGAGCAATTACAGAAATATGTCTGTATGAAGGGACTAAGTGGCAGACAGTATATCAGAAAAAGACCTGGCTTGGTACATTACTAGCTTATGGACTGCAGTTTCCTTTTTTTTTTTTTTGTATCCTTGTATTAGACACATCTCATGTGACTCATCTCTCTTGGAAAATGTTCAGGGCTCTGCTAAAATTTTTGCTGACACTGTCTCAGCTCATTTAAAGTAACTGCTCCATGAGATTTTTTTTTTTGAATCATCATCCTGTGTGAGCATGAAATAGCTGCAATAAATGTCAAGCATGTTGAGGCTTGTCCTTCCAATGGGGTCTAACTCCTTTGGTTTTGCTAATGCAGGAGATTGGCCGCATTTCAATAGAGATGCATGGGACCCTGGAGGACCAGCTCAACCACTTGCGGCAGTATGAGAAAAGCATTGTGAATTACAAACCAAAGATTGACCAGTTGGAAGGAGACCACCAACAGATCCAGGAAGCGCTTATCTTTGACAACAAGCACACCAACTACACCATGGAGGTAAAAGTTTTGTCAGCAGATCAGACAGCTTCATCTGCTGTGGCCAGTTAGCGTCAGCCACATCTAGCTCTGGCAATGTGTTGTGGTTCTCAGGAAAATGGAGAGCTTGACAATGTGGCCAAGCATGCAACAACATGTCACTGAATTTTTTTTTTGCCTTGCTGTACTTCATGCCAACCCATTCCAATGTACTTCCAAATACAGACAATAGAAATAACCTGAATGAGATCAACAGTATTGCTTGAAAAATTGGCTGGTCTCGTTTCTCCTGCCACCTGATTGTGGCGGCCTATTAGCTGGGATTAGAAAAAACAGGGGAGTGCTGGTGATAATGAGCTGCCACAGCCTGGCAGAAGAAAAAAGTCCAACAAAAGCTTTTTAAAATCAGAGTCTGGCTTTCTGTTGACAACGTGAGGTTTCTTGGAAGCAATCTGAGTTCAACATGAGTCCAGCAGAACACAGATGGGCTTTGAAACTTGTCTTTTGGTTTCTGGCCAGCTCTCCATTAAGCAACAGCAGAGGCAGTAGAGCACCAGTGTCTTCCAAGGACTGTGGTTTATTTTCTTGGTAAGGAGAGTTTTCTGCCCAACTAAGTCCCAGAACCACTGGGTTTGATTCTCACTGAGGTTAAAGGACCCCAATATGTTGCTCTGACAAGGCAAAGGAACTTTGCAATAGGACCAAGACTTTCTTAAGATCAGGAATTGGACTCTTCAGTATTTTTTTTCAGTCAAAATTCAGATTTTAAACATCTGGTTGGCTCACACTGCAGATGACAAGGAAGCTTTTCTGAGCAAATGGACTTCTCCTGCCTTGGCCACCAGGATCACTTAATTTGCAACAAGTGGCGCATTCGATCCACTGGCCTCAGAGGCAGAAGAGCTTGTTTTTAATTTAAAAATTGTCCTGTCCTCTTTTTCCAGCATATCCGAGTGGGCTGGGAGCAGTTACTAACAACAATTGCTAGAACCATCAACGAAGTGGAAAACCAGATTCTGACCCGTGATGCCAAAGGAATCAGCCAGGAACAGATGAATGAGTTCCGGGCTTCTTTCAACCATTTTGACAGGGTAAGTCAGTGCTGACTGCAGCTTGGTAAGCTACAAGCTTCCATGTAGACTGCGCAGTGCAATAAAAAACAGTCACCGTGATAAAACTAGATCAATAGAAGATGTTTCATTCCTAGAAACGCCACTCCTGTGGAGCAGTCATTTCTGTGAAGACTGCTAAGTGATCACTAGGCTGGGAGGAGAAGTATGTCTTCACAGGAAACTGCTACGTTTCCTGATAAAGCTAAAGTATGGAAAAGTTTGAAGGCTTACTTACAAAATTAGACTTTTAACCCATCTTCTCCAGAGAGCAGATTATTATCTTGATTTATAAAATTCTTTGGAGCAGCTGTCCTCCACTCTGACATACCATCACATAAACCTGTATTGAAGAAACCAGTACTGCTCTTCTATGGAGCAAACAGGAGGATCTATACACACCATGGCATTGCATGGCATAGATAAACCCTGATGTAAAGCCTGCCGTGCCTTACTGTGGAAATACATGCCAAGGCGCTAACGGGTACAATAAGAAAGCAATTCCTTAAAGGAAATTCTCCTCCACTCAATTTGTCAGCCTGTCTGCAGCTCTTCCTTCTACAACCTGAATCACAAAGGTGTCATGCAGGGAAGCAGAGACAGCAGCCCAAGCCTGAAATTGGGTCCATTATCAGCCCCTTCAATGTTGTCTGGAATCCATGAGCAGCCTGCAGAGACACTAAGTCAGTGATGCAAATATAGGTTGCTTTCCACCACTTGCTGCACCAGCCAGACTGTTTGAAAGGTCTCCAGAGAACAGGGCTGCAGCCTGACCTCAGGGATTGGCAACACTTTCAGATTGCTGAACGCTGGCTATTTCAGCCCTTCTCTAGCTGCCTAAGAAAAATGAAAACCATGGCTTCTTTTCTTAGCAGAGGGACCCATATAGCCCTGTAGACTTTATATTTTGACCTTCATATCATTTGCCCTTTCCTCCACAACAGTCTGAATCATAATGCAGAGAGAACGTGGGTTTCCCATCTTCAGCTGTGTATCTGATTTATGAAGGCTTAACGCTGACTTTAAAAGCTGATTTTTTGAGGAAAGTCACTTGGAATTGGCCCCACCATCCTGTCTGTAGCTTCCTTGATCTGGCCAGAGGTGGTGGCAGCAGGCAGGGTTTCTTCAGTGCTTGGGGGCTGTCCTGAGCTAAAATTCTGCAGGGTGGATGGGGATTCTCAGTTCCTGTGGTAGCTTGTGTATAGTTTAATGGGTACATCCAAACACTGGGGGAGCGGGAAATGAGCAAAGGGAAGAGCAGCTGCCAAGCCATGTTGTGCTGCGCTGTACAGCAGTGCTGTTTGCAGAGCTGAGCACTTAAATAGCTTTACCAGTCAAAGCTCCACCTCATGTGCAGGTCTCAAATACAGCCATAACACTGCTCCCCTGAGCTTCAGCTGTTCTTCCTTGTCTGTTCCTGGGATGCCCTGACAGCTAAGCTTCCTTGGGTGTGTTGCCAAACATACCTGCCCTCACCTACTCCTTTAGTGGGACTTTTGACTAGAAGATTAAGGCAATGCTTCCCACTGCCTCTGCCTGCTTACCTGCATTCCGGGTTACTAGTGAAACACGGGGCTTCTGGCACTGTGGATAACAAGCAGTGACGCAAGTAATTCACTTGGGAGATGGAGATCTTGAGGCTTCTGAGCATCAACTGTTTTTGTCATTCAAATGCTCTCAAGATGTGATGAGCTCTCTGAGAAGGAACTGTTCCAAGAGCATTTTTAGCACATCCTGAAATGTCATTGTGATATCTAATGTTGTGCACTTTTTATTTTTCTTCCCTGTCTTTCTATCTGCATGTCATTCTTCCTCTCCCTCTCTCTTCACCCACTGCATGGTGCACCTGTTTGTTGTCCTTCCACCTCCCTTTGATCTCCTCTGTGTCTCCCTTCCTTCTGCCCCACACCGTCACCCCACTGGCACTGCATGTCCTGCTGCCTGGCACACCGCATAACCAGGACCACTCCGGCACACTTGGCCCTGAGGAGTTCAAAGCCTGTCTCATCAGCTTGGGTTACGATATTGGAAACGATGCACAGGTACTGAATGCTAGTGGTGAACACAGCCAGATGTTAAACTGTGAAAAAATAACAATTTTTTCCTTTCTTTTCTTGTTTGTCTTAATCCATCTGTCATTGCTGTTCTTGTGTTTTGACTATATATACATCACTTTTCTATACTACTTCCTCTCTAAATGTACTTTGGTATCTATTCCTTCTTAATTCCCTAATTGTTTGTCTTGGGAGAATTCCTTTTATGTCTTCAAACTATTCCATTTACTTCTGTGTCACTTAACACTCCTTTTCTTGTCCATCCCTCAATCTGTCTTGCTTGATATCTTCATTCTTTTTTTTTTTAATCCTCAATATGTTCCTTGTGTGTAAACTATTCCATGTGCAAAACCACCTTTGCTTCTTCATGGTTTCACAAACTACCTTTCCTCTGTTGTTTTTCATTGTCCTGTAAATCCTTCCTTCCATCTCCTCCCCCCTGAAACTCATTCTTTGTAATGTCTCCTGTGGCTTCATTTCTCCCTGGACTGGTCTCCCTTTTCTCTCTTGGCTTTTTCCATCTTTGCATCATTCCCTGTAGAAGAAGACTGGTATGATGGATTGTGAAGATTTCCGAGCCTGCCTTATCTCCATGGGTTACAATATGGTAATGTAGAGCCTTCTGTCACTCCTGTTCAAAGTGATTCTTGTAGTCACCTTCAAAAATAAAGGGAGAATGTGTAGTGAATGAATCAAGGTAAATACACCCTTATTTTCCGGAATTATCAGCAATGGATGCTAAATCTAGTATTAGTTGTACATGTAAAATTCTTGTCTTGCAGCAGTAGCCGAAGGTAAAAAAATGGAAATCACTGTTTAATTCCTGTGTGTTTCAAATAAGAATTATATTTATCAAACTGTGTAGCTACAAGTGGAAGAAACAATAAACTTCTTGTATAGGTACCTGCACTCTGCACAGCACACACAACCTCACCAGCCCTAAGTATCAGCTGAACTCATCTGGAAGTATACATGACCTGATTTCTGAATACACTCAAACACTGCTCCTCTCATTCCTACCATTTATTTCACATCTCTCTTCCTGCACATGTAAGTAAGTTCAGGTTCCAGTCATCCTCCCTGTAGCTTTTCCCTCACCAGAGTACCTGCATATTCAGAACAGTAACACGTGGCACCTTGAGAGGCACAATAACTAATAGGAAGAGCTTCACCAAAGACTGATGCTCATCAAATGGCAGAAGAGCGTAGTGCAAAAATATTCAGCTGTACTCTCAGTATCTTTGCTCCTGATGTCAGGCAAAGCAGTGTTTGTTCATCTTACTCATCAGCCCAGTATAAACACAGACTCTTTGGTGTAGCGTGCCAAGCCACAGTAACATTTGATTAGATACCTTAACTACTCTTGAAGGTATACTGCTGTTCTAGATGTGTTACAAGAGCCTGTTCCCAGGAGGAGACTCAGCTCTGCTCTCCCCTCCTCCTTACCTGGGGAGGAAGGAGTCCCGGAGATGAGAACAGATGATCTTCTGTTTATATATAAAAAAAAAAAATACAGAAAACTACACTACAAGGTTTTGGCTTCTGTAGCAAACTTCTCTGTAGGATCTTCCCTGTAAAGGCTACTTCCCTGGGCCCCTCCAGGTATGTAAGTCCTTCTTTCCAAAGCCTGTCTAGTTAAGATGAACCAGATAGTATTAAAGACCCCACAGACATTTTTTCTGGTGGTTTCTGTTCTGGCAGCTGAAGAGAATTGTAAAAGTTCTCTTTCAGTAAATGAAAGTAAAGATTTGAGGAATGCAGATCTTCAAATATTGCTACAGACATCTAGCATGACATGTATTACAGAGAAATTTGCGTCTTCCCGTGAAGTCTGTGTGATATTGTTCCCTGATAGGAGCATTGTCCTAGAGCTAGATGGAGCTGGATGTTATCCTAGGGCACAGCTGAGAGTATTTTATTCCAAAGGACAAATGAGTGGGAAGCGTTTGTACATAACAGCAAGCTAAAAAAGAATATCCTGATTAAAAAAAACAGAAGTGGTTTCTATTTGGCTTTGTTTCTCTAGCTGAGATACGCTGCTGAACAGTTTCTCCCCACTTTCATAGCACTGCTGGCCAAATGTCCAGGCTTATGTGACTCTCTTGTTCCCCAGGGAGAGGCAGAGTTTGCCCGCATCATGAGCATCGTCGACCCTAACCGCTTGGGTGTAGTGACGTTCCAGGCCTTCATTGACTTCATGTCCCGGGAAACAGCAGATACAGATACTGCTGACCAGGTTATGGCTTCCTTCAAGATCCTGGCTGGAGATAAGGTCAGGCTCCACTCCTTCCTTTCCTGCATCTGCATTGCTCCCGCTTTGCTTTTTCTCTCTTGTCTCGGAGAGAAGGTGTCGAGGGAAGCACTCTCTAACGCAGAGGGTATTTTCACAGGAACATTGTGCAGTGCTGGAGGAGTGTAAGGCTAAAGTGTGGGTTAATGAGCAGCCTGCCAAGGCACTTGAAAGTCCTGTTCAGCTGTCAGTCAGAACTTTGCTGCCCACTCTTGCTTTAAAAATTTAATTAAGAGCTTGGTTGCAATTTGTTATTTTAAAATGTATGAACAAATTCAACAGATGGTTCTTGATTAGTCTTGAAAAACTATTAATTACTGACAGCTGTAAACTTGAGATGATCTTTCTCAGATATACATGTGTCACTATCAGTTGTTATACGATCAATAGTAGATTTTCATTGAGGATATGCTGTATCCGCAAGAGGAGCATCTTTTAATCATAGAAATTGGTCAAAAGTAGGAAAAGTTTCCAGATGATACTAAAAGTATTACTTTTCTAAATTTGCATCATCAGTGGAACCAGCTGGTAAAAAAATTATGTAATCTTATTTTTCTTATATAGCAATCCTCACTAATCTTTTATGTAATTGAACAAAAAATATGTACATGCAATATTAATATATCTCTATATTTGCTAATGATTTTATTCATCTCACTGGATATGTGGGATACCATTTCTCAAATTGTAATGAGTTACCCTTAAGTCCAGTACTGGTTTCCATGTTTCACTAATAATCTTCTCCTAATCTGTAATGTAGAGACCTATGACATCCATCCTTTAGGCATCTACCTGACTGAAGCCAGTCCTATTGCCTGAAAATTCCACATTATTCAGATAAGCTAATCACTGAATAAATAGGTACTTTTGGATACAGTATTACTTATTAACTCTTTTTCTCTGTACAGTACGTTAAATATATTTGTCAGTGTTTAATATGCTGTAGTGACTATAACATGAATCAGACAGTATTTCATTATGAAGAAAAATACCTCTTACTCACTCCAGTCATTAAACTGAAAGGCAGGGGGAGGAAAAAAAAGAATAAAAAGTCACAGGAGAGAGAGAGGGTGTGAAACCTGAACCATTATTCAGACGACTGCAAATGCCCATGAGTCAGTTAGCTAAAGACAACATACTGGTTAGCAAACAGACAGCTATTGCTACTTACTGCATGGAGAGAAGCCAAGCTACCTCAGCTCAGCTCACTGAGTCTCCAGAAGCCAAATTTACATAAGAAGTTTTGCTTGCTTATTAAAAATGTCTGCTGTGAAAGGCAAGGATTTTTGGGGGGAACTGTGGAAGCAATACAAAGTGTTTGCTTGTCTGCTGTCTGCATTGGTGCCACCAACCAGAGCTTGTGGGGATGGCCCCTTGCCTTGCTCTGAAGAGAGGTAACGGCAACTCCCAAGCAGCACAAGCAGCTGTTACCTCCTGCCAGTGAGGGACAGGATCCAAATGAAATTTCTGCTTCCTCCCATTTGCTTTCTGCAGGACCTCCACTGTCAACAAGGAAGGCACAGTCTTAAGACTAACAACTTACCTTACTTACCCCCAGGTCTTTTCTTTAGGTGTGCCGGCATCTCTCCTGCAAAAACAATCTTTCTCTCCATTGTAAAAACCATTTTCTTGTCCAAACAGTAGGGAGTTGACTGCATTTCCTCCCGAGGTGTATGCGCAGAGAGCTCCCTGTGTGGGTGTACAGTACTAGCCTAGCTGCTGGGGTCCTGTCCCTGACTGTTGTCTGCTGCCCTGGGGGGACAGGGGGTGGTTGTCCCTCTGAGAAAGGCCAATTTTCTGAAAGTAACGATCACCTTATCGTTTGTCCTCATTGCAGAACTACATCACTGTGGATGAATTACGGCGGGAACTGCCTCCTGATCAGGCTGAATATTGCATTGCTAGAATGGCACCCTACAATGGCCGAGATGCTGTACCTGGTGCCCTGGACTACATGTCCTTCTCCACGGCACTCTACGGCGAAAGTGACCTTTAACTTTTTTCTGTCCCACCACACGCTCCCTCCCCTCTCCCCCGCCTGACACGCCCTTCTTTCTCTTTGCAAAGCAGCCTCTGCTCCGCTCTTTTTTGTGTTTCCCTGTTTTGCTTCAGATAACAGATCACATTTTTAAGTCGGGGGGGAGGACATTGACATGGCACCGCCTACCTTGCCCTTGAAATGACAGTTTACAAAATTATTTTGTGCAAAAAAGTTATGTTTTAAAAAGAACAGACATATTTTATTATAGAAAAAGGTATTTTTCTCCACCAGATTGAAACTTAAAAAGAAAACGTTAAAATATTGCACCAAATATTTTTTGTTGTGACATAGAAAGTCGAGCACAATGTTACATTCCATCCTTTCCAAAAAGAACCAAACAACAACAAAATGCCACTTGTTCTGTTAACTTTTACATTTGCATATGTCTCTTTTATCACGTTTATCTTGGGAGGGGGGAAGGCACACAAGTGCATGTGTTTGCTGGTTCACTCATTTCATGAAATATTTTATGATAAACTTTTGAAATTGCTGTGTTTTCTAGGGAAAAAATAATGTACACAGCTCATGTTTTCATATTTAATTAAAAAATACAATATGCCTCCTATGTTTATCAGTGCACAACTTTTTTTTGTTGCTGAGAGTTGTCTGGTTTCAGAACATGAAGCTTGAGAGTTGATAACTTTGATATTGCTTGTCACAAACCATATTAAAAATTTCTTGTGATAACAAATCTAGACTTTATTCATTTGTATAGTCAAATTGTTTAATCCTATTTAGTTGAAACCACAAACACAAGAGAATCCAGAATTAATGTTTTTTTAAATTGAAATTGCAATACTTTAAAGGCAAACATTCTTTCCCCCTTAACCTTTTTATTCTTGTTGAATGATGTTGGAATTTTCACAGCTTTCTTACTACTTTAAATTAATGTCTTATATAATTTTTAACTATCCCTGATACACCCACATCTGTAAGAACAATATTCTTGTTATTCCTTAAAAACCAGCACAGAACTAGTTACGAGAACTGTGCAAACAACCAACCACCGTATATCTTGTTTCAAGTGAGTGTTTTTTAGGTATAACCACATACTGCTGTCTGTAGTCCCAAAGACAGTTTTTATTTTGAAGTAACGACTGCAGGAGCGGAGGATTCATGCACAGATTCACAAGGAGCTCCCGAGCTCCTGCTGCTCTCGGTAGCATTGCCTTCTGTTCTCCAGGGCAGAGCTAAGTCCTGAGGAAGGCATTGTACTTTGTGGGTTTGGGTTCAGCACAGCTTTCTGGTTTATTCCTGACCTTGAGTAGGACACAATAAAAATCACAGCAGTGTGGTGTGATGTATCCCAACCTGACAGTATCTGCGTACTGTATTTGGGAGAGGGGATGCTAATGTCTGCTACCACACTTCTTCCAGGAGACACCAAGATCTGTGTTCTCCTGTAGCCTGGATAACGTTTGCCGATGTATGCAAGTGAGCGCCATTTAGGTTCGTACATAGACAAGACCAGACTGTACTCGCCATAGTTTGTCTTCAAAGGTTGAAGCAGAGACGGTTCATGTAACTTACCTATAATTGCATTGTTAATGAGTGCTGGAGTTGAAGCTGAGTTTCCTGTGTCGTAACCTATGATACCGAGAAGCCTGGAGGGGTCGATATGAACTGTCGGTAATGTAGGACTTGCAGCCACATCAGTATTTAATCCATTTGCAAGATAGGCCCATTTTCAGCTATGTCACTACTATGTTGCTACAAATGGGGCTGTCCTCTTCAAAGACATGGAGTGCTGTTTCCATTGCCATGTTTTAATGTACGTAACGTAGGGTATCTGTTTGAAAACTAAAATAGCAGAGAGGATGACTACAGGCGTGAGCAGATAATCTATATTGAAGTTTGCCTCAGAGCACCCATTGCCCTTGCTTTGATACCCTCTTTCCTCTTCGACAGTAGCTGCCCTGTCCTTGGTTTGCTGCACCTGGAAAGGGGCATTTGCACTGTCAGACAAATTGAGGTTCTCTGTGGGTTGTACCCATTCCCAGAAGATACTTTTTTTTATGCATGCTTTTTTTTTTTTTTTTTTTATTTAAAACATAAAACCAGGGGGGTGGGGGGAAATTTTTTTGGGGTTTTAAAGA
>VYZW01000958.1:0-13017 GCA_013401315.1 Balaeniceps rex | reverse complement strand
TTTTTTTTTTTTTTTTTTTAATTTAAACAGTAATACCAGGGGGTTGGGGGAATATCTGTTGGGGTATTAAATGACCACTGTCTGGAGAAAAGACCCATGTTATTTTGAAATGGGGCTGGAAAAAGAGCATAGGTGTGCCTTGGGCCATCACCTTGGGCCCAGGTCTCCTACCACTCTGAGAATGGAGCCAAATTATTTGGAATGATCCTGGTGACAGCGCTCTGCAAGTCCATGCTTGGAGATTCTACAAGTCTTTACAAAAACCTTTTACTGAGCTGTGGTAGTGTTGCACTCTGTGACCAGGTTTCACACAAAACCCCAGCAGGGTGTAAGTATTCATGGTTTTGAGAGACGGAAAGAAAACGGGTGGCTTGTCCCTGCTCACACCACAAATTGTTGGCAGTGGATGGGCTCTAGCCTTGCCAACGTTGCTCCATTGGCACCACAGCACTGCATCCTTTGGTGAAGTTGAGGTGTTAACAGCACCAGAAAGGCCTCGCCTGTGCTTCCGAGTAGTTGAACAGAGTTCAAAATATTGGCAGTAGGTGTGTCTAAAGTTTTAGGCACATGTACTGGTATTTCTTCTGCTTAGGTGACACAGCCTTTGACAAACTGGCTAGAGCTTACATGACCTGGTCTTTCCCCCTAGGCTGTAGATATGGCCTCCCCATTCCCACCCCACCCAAGGGGGAGCACTAGGATGCTGCAACATGTTCACCTTCCTCATATGCAGCACAAGATGTATCTTGCAATTGTGTGGCCTAACAGTCTCTGGCAGTTAGCATGCTGAAATTTGAAAGCAGCTTTTTGTATTAAGCTCATGGTTTTGCAGCTAACGTGCCATTCTTTAGCCAAGTCCTGACATCAGCCTTGATGAAATTTGTCTCTGGAAGCAGCTGTTTGCAGCTCAGTGACTGCCCCTTCCCCCGCCAAGAACAGAAGCAGCGGACAATCCGCTTCAAGCTCACATCTCCCATTCAGGGATGAACTGTTTTCATCAGTCTGCCATACTCAATATTTTCAGGCACAGAAATTGAAAAATGCTTTCCCCAGAAATTAACCGTTTTCCTTTCATGGCTGTTGACATCTTTGGCTGCTGAGATCTCGGTACTTGCCCCTGCATGACTGTCTGACAGTACAGGGGCAAAAAGCACATCAGTGCTCAGACAACATGGGGCTGTCTTGCCTGCCAGAATGTCAACCACATTTCCAAAAGCCTCTCAAATCTATCTTGCGACTGTTGCATGTCTTCAGTGCTGCCAGCATCTGGGTTTGGAGCAGAAGAGCAGAGCCAGGAGTCTCAGAAGACAATGAAAGGAAACTGGCCTGCAACCTTGAATGAACTCGGTTTCAAAGAAGTATTCATACATCCACGGAGGATCCATCCAGCCGAATCAGACTGACTGGTTTTAACAGGGAAATAACAGAGAGGGCGAGGAATAAAGAGAGGGTGACTGTAATGGCTGGGAAAATGAACAGCTCGAACTAAAATGACTTTGTTGAGGAACCAGAATGTGGGTATGATTTTCAGACCATAACAAGAAAATTATTTGTATGACATTACTTGCACTACAGATGGTGGGGTAGGACAGATTCCCCCCCACACCCGTAGTAGCCACATACTAAGAAAGCTTAATCCTGTTGAATTAATCAAACAGCCGAGGTGGCTCTGGTTACTGAAGAAGTTGCTACTGTGTAAACCCTTAGAATCCATTGTATTAGCTCTAAGCTGCTGGGAAAGCCTTAGCATAATACACCTAGATTAACAAAGTATAGGGCATATCCCCAGAGAAACAGATAATCAGCATTCCCCAGCATGCACTGAGAAAATGTGTTCAGTGCTGCAGGTGGTAGAAAAGTCAGACATTGCGAGGGCTAAAGTTGGATGCAGCTCTTGTACAGGGGAAGGATGCTCTGTAAGGCTATTTTAGGTAGATTTAAATCTCAGCAACTTAAACCCACTGAAAATGCAAGAAGAAAATTAATCTCTTCTATATTCTGAGGACTTACAGCCACTATAGACTATACATCTCACGAATAAAATATTAAAATGGATTCC
Source organism: Balaeniceps rex (assembly GCA_013401315.1). NCBI lineage: Eukaryota > Metazoa > Chordata > Aves > Pelecaniformes > Balaenicipitidae > Balaeniceps > Balaeniceps rex. The sequence goes on along the minus strand of VYZW01000958.1, from coordinate 10,958 downwards.
TGCCCTGTCTTTGGACACCACACAACAGTCCGGAAATAGTTTCTCAGTTTTGCTCTCTGCTTTGATTTCTGGGACATAAATGCATGAAAATGTATTGGTAGAAACTGCACTTCATCCCATCCCTGTCTTAGCTCTTCTCAACAAGTTTGTTTACACCTTTTGGCTATTTGTGAGTAATTCCCATCCTAGTGACCTAGCAACCATTCGAGCAAAATATCAAGAAGGCCCTCTAGCTATTATAATACATCAGTGACCCCAATCCTCATACTATCTTGAAAAACATAATCTCTCACTACTGCTGTGGGAAACATCTAGTCCTATTCCCACTGTGCAGATGAAGAAGGCATGTGGGGAAAAAGGGCTAGATCTCACTACAAGGTAGAAATGCAAAGCCTATATTTACAACTGCAATCCAAATGGTCTCTGTTCAGCTGCTGCCCAAATCAGGAGGTATTGCTCACTAGGCTTTTCCCTGTTGCACCTAAGCCTTCTCTGTACGCCTACATTTCTGCTTTGGGGCAGGCCTGGAATGGGCCATTGAAACATCTGGACACCTGGTCCCCTGTGAGAGTCCCCATCAGGGCCTGAGCATGGTCCTCGCAAACAGCCCGCATCACTGGGGGCTGCAAACCTCACCCCATGTACAAAGAGCAGTACAAACCAGCAAGACTGGCTGCGTTCTTTGCAAAGCATCTGGGTGGGTTTGCCACCCATTTGCTCCATACGAGCCTAATTGCCTAAAATATCTTCACATAAGGAGAGTAACACAAGTTCAATGCTTCATCCCTCCTCAGGGGATCCCCACCTCCCAGCACAACACCCTAACCAGTGGGAAACCTGATAGGCTGTGCCAGGAAACATCTTCCCAGCCTCATGCCATCTGTCTCTGTGAAATAAAAATAAGCACCCAAGCAATAGGAGAGAAAGCATGAACCCATATCCTCATGGTTTAGGCAATCAGTCTGCAGAAGGAATGCTGCATTTCAGTCCCTGATGGAGACATTTTTTAGGTATTTTCTATTAAGTAGTCAAAGGATAACATACAGAACAAAGCCTCAGGGTGGGAAACAGGCCCTAGGACACCTCTCCCAGCTCGCCAACCATTAGGTCTGCCCTTACACTTGCTCTCCCTCAGTTGTCTGTTCCATAGTGGCACAGCTTCAATGAGAGGAGCCTCCCTCCTCCACCACTGCAGGCTCATACTGCAGTTAGGGCACTCTGTGGCGGGTGGGAGCCTGAATCTTCAGTCTGAGGAAGACACTGGACTCAAGCCTTCAGAGTGATGGGTATTTTAAACAACAGGCCATTTTACAAAACGTAGCTGTTGGTCTCAACATATGTTTTGGCAGCTAAAGGAAAGAACAAGTCCTAGTTAGTCCTCGCTAGAAACAGATGTTGGCACTTTGAGACAACTCTGAGCTGTGGATCCCAAGTGGAACAAGGCTCTGGCTTCCCAGCTGCAGGCAGGTGTGCACATGCTGAGCAGGGGCAGGACGGTAAGACCTACACCTCTCACCATTGCTTCCTAGCAGCTCCTCACTCACTCACTAGCACGCGGACATTTTTGGTCACCAGATGCTGACCTTCCCCTGTGTCCCCTGCAGGGAGAGTGGGGACCTAGCTTGGATTCCTTCTGGGTGGCTGGCACCTCTGAGTTAGGTGCTGCAGTGAAGGCAACCGAGTGGTTATTGTCTCCAGCCAGAAGCGATTTGCCTGTGGTCCTTGGGGAGGTCTGTGGCGGAGCAGAGAACTGAGCCCAGCTCTGCCACGTTCCAGTCTGAGTGCCACAGTCATCCTACAACTGTTTCAAACCTTTTCCCAGACCATTCCCCCCAGTTCCTTAATTGCTGTCATGGCTTTTTGTATGAACCCTGCGGCTTTTGTTGCACAGACTTGCCTAAAACCAAGGACTACTTTAAATTGCAGAGTTAAGAAAGCATTTTATACCTTCTTTATTATTAAGCACATTCAAACATCACCACCATCACTTTAATGAAGAATTTCTCTCCTATTACTTCTTACTTGAATAGGGCATAATCTCTAATCTGTGGTACTAAACCACAGCATCCTGCTTTCTGCCACAGAGAAAATAAAATGTTTTCTTTGAGGAAGCAGGAAAGCAGTTCATTTACCCCAGCAATAAACAGATTGCGTTTTTTAAGCATCCTGATTCCAGCTGAGTATTTGTTTACATTTGTAGGTGTGCAGTCAGGATGCTAATAGTTCCCAGTGGGCTTTCAGATGGTCTTCTGAGAGACCAATCTTTTTGTGCAACCAAAATAAAAAGGAAACTAAAATACAGCTTTATTACGAAAATTGATTTTGCACATGATAGCTTCCAGAAACGCTACCCACACACTAGAGGCAACGCTGCAGCTTCTTCTAATGATATATTTCATGCCTTTTACCACCCGTGCAGAGTGTCCACAACCAAGAAAGGGAAAGCGGGACTCCAGCCTGGCTCAGGCGCTGCCAGAGCAGCCGGAGCTGCGTTCCAGCTGCACAGCCACATTCTTCCCCACTGACATGACTCCAGAGGCTGCAGAGATGCAGGATAAAACCAAAAAAGCTTTAACTGGGCTTCCAGCATGACTTATCTTCATTATCACCAGTAGCTCAAATCTCTGTTACTCCCATACTACTCCAAGACTGCCACCTAAGGAGCTTTTTTCTGCTTCTGAGCTTCTTACGCAGCAATTCAAGCACACAGGCACACAGACACTCTGGTGCTACCCCTGTAATAGTCTAGCTCTGCTACCTACACAGAATTTGCATAGAAAGAGTCACAGGGCTGCCATTTTGAGTGTCCTCGACAGTCTTATCAAATAAAGAAGTAAAACAGCCTTACAAGAGAACATTGTATTCAAAGTTGTAAGACATGCTTGCCCCAGCTACAGCTACCCATTTTTTTCTTTTTTAACCACAGTTAGCTTTGTTAAGCTGTCACATGACTCCATTTTCTTACCAAAAAGCATTCACATCAGTTGCCTTGCGGCAAAAGCCAACAGCATCCTGGGCTGCGTTAGGCAGAGCGTTGCTGGAAGGTCAAGGGAGGTGATCCTTCCCCTCTACTCAGCATTGGTGAGGCCACACCTGGAGTGTTGTGTCCTCTGCTGGGCTCCCCAGTACAAAAGAGATATGGAGCGACTCCAACACAGGGCCACAAAGACGACTGCGGGACTGGAGCACCTCTCATATAAGGTGAGGCTGAGAGAGCTGGGACTGTGCAGCCTGGAGAAGGCTGAATGTGTATAAACACCTGACGGCAGGGAATGAAGAGGAGGGAGCCAGATACTTCTCAGTAGCATCCACTGACAATCAAACCCCATGAAATTTCATCTAAACACAAGAAAATGCTTTTTTACTGTAAGGATGGTCAAACACTGGATCAGGTTGTCCAGAGAGGTTGTGGAGCCTCCATCTGTGGAGACATTAAAAAGCTGGCTGGACATGGTCCCAGGCAACCTTGGGGGGTTGGACCAGATGATCTCAAGGGGTCCCTTCCAACCTAAATGATTGTGTTTATTATGGATGTTGAATGTCTAGGTTATCTCCATCCTAAATAATTAGAGGGCAAGAAATTTGAATGATGCCTGAATTTAACATACGATGTCATAAATGTAACTTAGATATTTACTCCAAGTTAAATCAGGAAATCCAGATATGATGCTATCAGATGAGGGGAGAAAAATGGGCAAAACAAACTGTAGCTATATTGTAAGCATCTGGATGATGAAGATTTAACACGCTATGCTATACTGAAGAAAGGGATAACAATTTTTATCTTGATCATCATACTGTGCACCGTCATGAATTACGCTGTAAGAATGCCATAAAACGAGTACATCCCAGACACTGATAAACGAGAAACGTCGTGTGCTGCATGTATACGCACGGAAAAACTGCCTCTGCCTAGCACCTCCATACAGGCCCTTATCTTCACTAGCCACTCTTCCTCACCCAAGGTTTCCCCCTGGTGTCAGCGACAGTAACAGTATTTGCGGTTTTACCGAAAGCAGCGTAATTCTGCGCGCTGAAGAGGAGGAGGCGGCGACGGTGGCAGACAGGCCGCAGCCCAACCGGCCCCAGCGCCTACAACTCCCAGCGTGCAACGGTGCCGCCCCGGGAGCGGGGCGCGGCCGGGGGCCGCCGCGCGGCACGCTGGGAGTTGGAGTCGGGCGTTGGCGGTTGCGCAGCATCCGTTGGGGGCGCGCGGCGGTGTTGGTCTCTCGTAGGAACAAGGCAGCCATTGCCGCCGCTGCCGGGAAGAGCGGTTTCTTCACGGCCCGCAGGACTCAGCGCTCGGCGACGGTGAGTGGCTGCCCCTCCTTGGCTCGTTCGGCGGCGGGAGGGCCGGGGGAGGGTCTGGCGTCGAGTTGCGAGCAGGCTTCTTGCAGGCGGGTGGGGACGGGCCCGGCCTTTCTTGTGGCGGCGCCGGCCCAGGGAGAGGAAGCGGCTCTCGGAGGCCTCGCTGGCGCCGCGCAGCGCCGCTGGCCCGGGCGCTCGGCGGGGAGCCGCTGGCCGGTGGGTAATCGAGGCGCGACGGCAGCAGGCCCCGGAGGACGCCGTGCTTCATCGCTGCCCCGGGGCTTCGCGGAAGGGAGGGCTGATCTTGGCTGCTTTGCTTGGGGGGATGGCTGGGAGCCGTTGGGGCCTGAAAGTGAGCGTAAAGCTTTCGCGTCCGCCACGAAGAGCCGCCGCTGACGCCTCGGTGACGGTGAACCCACGGAAAGGGTCCTCCTGCCTTGAGGAGGCGGCGAGTCTAGCGCGGCCCTGTCCTGTCTCGACTTCTCAAAAAGGCGAACAAGCAGATGGGCTTTTGCTGCGGTCCCATGCTTCCCGGGTGCTCTTAGGCCAGCACGTTTTATCTTGTGAGCCACTAGTGAGCTAACGCGGATGCGTTGTGCTGAGGACAACGTGTGAAGCTCTGCGACTTGCAGGCGTCGATACAGATCTCAAATCCATTGTGCTCCCTGATGTTTGAGTAAATAATGCATGGACAGGTAGTTTGCACATCTTACACTGTGGTGCTTTCTCAGACAGGCAATTCCGTCCACGCCATGTTCATTTTCTTCTGTGATTCTTCTGTTCTCCCCACCTTGTTTCCTAGAACTAAGAACTAAAAGTACTGAACAGCAATTATGGAGTCTTTTTAATCTGTCAAATGTATGTTGTTCCCAAAATGAGTGCTGTTGCCAGAGTGACTGTTACCGCGTTTTAAAGCACATAGTTATGTAAGTCTGTCCTTCCTCTGCAAAGGCTTGTCTTTCCCTTAATACTCACTGCTGGCCTTGCCAGTGTTTGTGTGGTAAGGGTGCATCGGGAAAACAGTCTGTCGGAGGACTAGTTACTCTGCGAGGGAGCTGAATCAGTCCTCTGAACTGGATTTCCACGTGGGCATAAAAATGCAAGTGTGGGCATAAAGGAGGGAATGGTTACAAAGGGCAACATAGGCCCTTGTAGGAGAAGCATGAAACTCTTCACGTGAAAGCAATTAAATAGCTATCACCTCAGGTCCTGGTTCGGGCACAGTTTAGGCTAAACTAAGTAGTCACACTTCTACCCCTTGCCCCATACGAAGCCCTATATACCCTGTCTTCCAAAGCTCTGGCACTTCTCTGATGGCACAGTGAGCCCGAGTGAAGAAGCTCATCAACAGAAACCATGTTAACACAGAAGGTAAATCACACTAATTCAAAATACTGCATCCAAATTGTCTTGAACTACTTTCACGGCTAATGTGGTATGTTGTCTGTTGACTCTGCTTTACAGCCCGGTATCGTAATATAAGATCACATTGTATTTCCACTCCTTAGGGCTTGGATTCTTTGGTTTTTGTATGACAGCAAGCTGAGCCAAATGATTAATATTTTCCTGTCACAAGAACTTAAAAATTTCTAAATCACATAAACTGAAAAAGTGACATACTCAAGGTAAACAGTGGAGTTTCCATAAAATATCTCAAATTATGTATCCTGGATCAGTAGATAGTTTTGAAAATCTGAATGTCTGGAATAGCCTTTGGTTTTGCCATTGTTGAAATCTCATAATAACAAAATGCTGCTGCTTCATAACTTGATAGGCTGTTAAAATAAGATACTTTATGGTTAGTGCAAATTGAAATAATGTGATTACTACCGTTTATCTTTTGGATGCTAATATAACTTTTATTGCAGCAATCCTTTCCGGTGAAAGCAAAAGTTTGAGAATGTTTTATGTCCTTATTCCGATGATTAGTGTAACAGTTTTGTTCTTTTTTCCTTTTTTGTTTTTTAACTGCTGTTAGCCCAGGAAATTTATCTTGGAGCTTATAGAGTGGTTTTTTTCATGCTCTATGGTACAAAAGCCTTATTAGTCCAGCAACAAACAAAACCATAATTTCAGATACAAGAAGTTTTAAGTTATATGACTAAAAAGGACAAAGCTGGAAGTTCTGTGTAGGTTCTGCTAGAAGTCAGTAAGACAGGATTTTCTCACTTCTCTGGCTGTAGAGAAGAATTGGATTTTTAACATACATACCTGGAGAACGATAAAATCAAATCCCATTTAACCAAAATTTCTGAGATACGAAAGTGATCTTAATCACCCTGTTTTAAGTTTGATGATCTGATAAACGGTGCTGTTTTCTTTCTTAGCATCAACCTTAAGATGAGTGGCTGCCGTGTCTTTGTTGGACACTTAAGCTCACGTGCTCGGGAACGGGATGTGGAGAAGTTCTTCAAAGGATATGGACGCATACGAGAAATCCATCTTAAAAATGGATTTGGATTTGTGGTAAGTAATACCTTATTTTCCTTTCTCGTGCTTGCAGGTACTAGCCTTGCTAGGCTGATGTCAAGGAAAGGAAGATGCTTAAGAGAATAATAGTTCCAACGGGAAATGGAAAATACTAACACATTTCAGACTGCTTTTCAGATGTTGGGATTACAGTTTTACCTGGTTTTGGCCAGATTTTGCTCAAAATCTTGGTAATATTCTAGCTACATTAAATGCATTCCCTGATCATAGTCTTCTATGGATTTAAATTTTATGCCTTATTTCTGAAGACAGTTTAAATATCCTGTTATAACATTACAAAACTTGACAAAGTCTTGACCTGGAGAAAAGTTTATACAGAGTCACTCACGTTCCTCTCTCACTCCTTCTAGTCTGCTTGGGCATATCTCTGAATGATGGCCTGACATAAAAGCAAAGTAGTTGGCTAAGACAAGAGATGTAATAGGTGCTTGCTGTTGGATTTAAGCAGCACAGCTTTTAACTCTTGTGCAGCTAAAGTTAGGCGTATTCACTATCAATATACGTTCACAGTGTCTGTCAGAGTGTTAAAGGAAATACACAGTTCATTGGATCTTCGTTTCCTACCACTGCTTTCTAGAGCTCTATGCTTCTAAACGGTTATCCAAATTTTTACAGCTTTACAGGTTCCCAAGTTGACTCCGGATCAGCCTGTTTCTTAACTGTTATCTCCTGAGAACTGAGAATTAGCAGCACTGAGTTCAAACTGGAAAGGCTGATACTGCCCTTGCACTATGGCAGGCTTACATGCCATTTGTTCTGCCGAGATCAATCCCCTGGGTGAAGCTATGGGAAAAGAACAAAAAAACCAGGCTTTGTCTACTTTAGTTTCATATGAGTATTACTTCTTGACTTATACACGTGATGGTTCCTGATTGCCCTGCAGTATGAGCTACTTCTTGTTGACTGCCAGTAGGTAAATACCTGCCTTTTAAAGTCTGGAGGTAAATGGCAGATCTAGACTTGAGCCTGAGTTTATTTAGTGCGTCCTTTCCAGTTGCTGCTATTTCTCAATCGCCTTTCCCCGAGCGTTCCTCTTCTCCTCTTGGGCAGGGTTGTTGACTCATTCAGGAACAACTTCTGTTCAACTACATGAGTCAGCCAACCATCCTTCCTATCTTCTCCAGTTCCTAGGCAGAAGCATTTTCTTTTCAAAGCTCACTAATAAGCTTGAATAATAGACCCATAACTCTGTCTAAAAAATTTAATTGTTCTCATGATGAAGAATTTTTTTCCTTAGATCTGAAAAAAACTTTCCCCCCTTTTGCCTGTCATCCCATCACTGTGCACCCACATGAGGAAAGCACTTCCATCATCACTGTAACTGTGTTCTAGGTATTGGAAGACTCTGACTGGATCCCCTTTGAGCCGCCTTTTCTTCAGGCTGAACAAACACGGCTCTCTTAACCTTTCTTTATTCTCCAACCTTCTGATCAGTTTTGGTGGCCCTCTGATGGTCCCGCTCCAATTTTTCAATGTCTGTCTTGAGCTGGAGGGACCAAAACCGGACACAGTGTTCCAGGTGTGGCCTAACAAATGCCAGGTAGGGTGGAATAATCACATCCCTTGGTCTGCTGGCTGTACTCTTACTGACGCAGCCCAGGATGCGGTTTGCTTTCATTGCAGCAAGGCCACACTGCTGACTCAAGCTTAGCTGACTCCCCACAAGGATTTCCATGTCCTTTTCAGCAGAGCTACACTTGAGCCACTGAGACCCCAGCCTGTTCTGGTGCTTGGGATTATTCTATTCCAGGCGCAGGACTTCAGATTTATCTTTTGTTAAAACTTGAGATTCTTGTTGGCCTAATCTTTCAGCCTATCAAGGTCTATCTGTGTGGTGGTTTTTCCTTCTGGTATATCTATTTCTCCTCCCACTTTGGTGTCAGCCACAAAATTGGTGAGGGTTCACTTGGTCCTGTCATCCAAATCATTTATAAATACATTGAATAGTATTATCCTCTGTGGTGCCTCACTAGTGATGGGCTGTCAGTTCATCTGGTTTCGGTTATTTAAAATCTGTATCTGTAAAACCTCTTACAAAACCAAGTAATTCTGGTTGAACATTGTTGTAATGTTGAAAGCATGTTTCATTGTGCTTGATGGAAATCACTGCTTGATCTTTGATTACATTTACTTAAATTCTGTAGATTTCAGTGCAGAATGTTTTCAAACTTCACACCATAAAGCTAGTATTTGAAGCTAGATAGACTTGCAGACATTCAGTTTGTTAGAAATTAGCTGAAATCATGGGAGTTGTAGGTGCTAACTATTGATACTCTTAAATGCTGGGCCTAAACGAATTTTCTCAGGATAATCTTTGCATCATCATAGAATCATAAAGTCGTTTAGGTTGAAAAAGACCTTTAAGATCACCAAGTCCCAACCGTTAACCTAACACTACCAAGTGTGATGTTTCACTTGGTAGTGAAACAGATTTCAGTGTGGAGGGGGGATGATTGCTTAAGCCAGTATTGCTTCTGAAAAGCTGTTTGTAGTTATGCAAATACTTTCTTCAACTTGAGAAGCTTCTTCTCTGTTGTTTGTTGCTCTCAAGCTGCAGTTCCACATTTTTTTTCCTCCATCTACACTGTTGGTTCAAGCAGTCCCTACCCAGCTGCTTGTTCTCACTGCTTGCTTGCTTTCCTTTCTCCCCGTGCCTCACATGGTGTTACCACAGTTGTTCAGCCACATAATGAACCTACCTGGGAAGCTGATCTAGTTGAAAAAATAACACTTGTGTTTTTCACCCCACCTCCTGCACAAAGTGTGCTGTTTTTCATCTGGATAGGTTTCTTGACCTAGTTTCCTGCAGAGCTATACAAACAGCTTGCCAAGAACCAGTGGGCTGGATAGTGGGCAGAGGCTACTCGGGCTGACTAAAGCAGCATTGCTGCCAAAAGTGAAGCGACAGATTCAGTTGCAACAGTATATGGAATTTCATGTTATAGCTGATACAGATCCACAGGTGGCCAGTGGGGCTTAAGGGGGGCTTATGTTTCGTACTCTTCTTACACAGGCACCTTTTTGTGAGACTAGTGAGCTGAATTAGCTCAGAAAAAAATCAGAACGGCTTTTTTTCTGGTTCACTCTTTCTTTGGCAATTCAGTAAGAATTGAATCAGCCCCAGAACTCTTAAGCGGGTTTTGGGAGTGCACAGCTCTCCTGCTTTTGGTTGCAGTTGATCAACTCATCCTGTTATATAGGATTTCCCTGTATGTAGGGCTGTGTTTTAAACTGTGTGCCGTGAAGTAGTGCCCCCCACCTCTCTCCCAAAAAGTATTTTAGATATTTCGGTAATAAACCAGGTCATTTAATTAATTTATTTTATATAGGTCCTGCAAATAGTTATACTGAAACAACGGAGGGAGGCAAAAGGAGTTTGCAGGGTGGAGAGAGAAGAAATGGTCATGAATGGGAACATATTTTTCAGTCATAAATGTACTAGGAATCCACTTCCTTGTTCAAAGTTCTGGCTGATACTTGCTGCAGAAATGTAAAATTTATAAAGAAAACATGCTTTCTAGCATTTGAATATACTATGAGGGAAAATACTTTTTTACTCCTATTTTCTTTCTAGGAATTTGAAGACCACAGGGATGCTGATGATGCAATTTATGAACTAAATGGTAAAGAGTTGTGTGATGAAAGGTAAGCTTGATACCATAATTTCCCTTGAGAACAGCAAAAGTGCTTTGCATCCAAATACAGTGCATTAGCTTGTGCTCTGACACCTGTTTCTTGTGGCTCTGTGGTGGGGTACACCTTCCATAACTTTATCTAAAGAGGTTCATTGGGATCCTGGCTCCAGTCTTATAAAAAAGACAAAGATAGTTTGGGACTGGCGGAGGGGTGGTTTGGAGCAAGGCTGACTGTTTTCTCCACTTGCACTTATTTCTCCTTCAAAGCTAACTCAAGGTCTTATCACTAGAAATATTAGTAAAAGTGAATTGAACTTACTATTTGTTATTTATCTGTCTGTTGACTTCAGAAAATAAGTTGGTGGTAGCCTCTCGTCATTTGGAGTGTTGCCCTTCAGTTTGCAACAATGTGGACTACAGTCATTGTATGTTACAGTAATTTTTATTTTGATTGTGGAAGTTGGGTTTAGGTCATTAGGTTGTTACTTATTTTGGTATTCTTTTTCCCTCTCTGATTACTCTTGG
>VYZW01000952.1:39311-98759 GCA_013401315.1 Balaeniceps rex | reverse complement strand
GAGTTCAAGCAACCCGTCTGGCCTTCTAGCTCTCCTTTATGGACTAAAGTTTAAAAAAAAACCAAATAAGGAAAGTGGGTTTTGGTTTGCGGTTGGTTTTTTTTGGTTTTTTGGGTTTTTTTTTTTGCATTTCAGAGCCTAAATATCCTGCTGTAAAGGATGGTGAGAAGTTCAGGGGGAAGCAATGGAAAGTGATTCAACCAGAGGACTAATGCTTTGTTTCATGTTAGGACCAGTCGTTTGGCTGGTATGTAGGTTGCCATGAAACAAACCGTTATCAGTATCCAGGTAACAGTACCCACATCTGCATACGGATCACTTTGTGGCTGATGGGCAACAATGATTTAGATATGTTGCATATAAATTGTACCTGAGCGGCACTTCTGAGTAATCTGTTCCATGACTATCAAAGGTTCATTTTTTTTCCCTAAACCTTTTTGTTTCTGCACTTGACACTGTTACAAACGTTGAAAGTAGGAAGGGAAAAGATCAGTAATATAAGATCACAAAACCAAAGTTTTCTTCGTTTTAATCTACAGTGTTGTGAGTCCCATTGAATGTAACAGAAAAAGCAAATAGGCTATATCACAGAATAGAAACATTATTTTCAATTGACCTGTGTAGGTTTGTAGAGCCTATCTGTGCCAATCTCTAAAGGAATTTTCTAAGTGGGAATAAAGCACAAAACCAGTAACATAGCTCTTAGCAGGCAATTTCAGAACTGTGCACCCACAGGACTTCGTGTCTGTGTGTTCTGAAATGTGTTTTTATGTTTTAGAAGAGCTTTAAGTTTCAATTCAAAGCTGTGGGGCTTTTGGGTTTTTGTTGTTTTTTTTTTTTTCCAAAATAGAAGACAAAACCACTGTCATCAAAATATCCTTCAGCAAACACTTAGGTCATGAACAAGGAGGTAAAGGCAACTCAGACTTTCTGCCTGTGAGTTGCTGGGTCAAGCAGGGGATAGCTCAAGCAACTTAAGGACAGCAGCTCTGGTCCTCATAACTGTTAGAGTAGATTATTGAAACATTATTTTAAAAGGCATTGATCATATTACTTTTCTTTTGAGTTAAATTTAATGCATCATTAATACAATCTAAGTTCAGTTGTTAAACCATTATAGTACTTGGTGGATGGAGCAGGTTAGAATTTGAGTTACATTTTTATAGTTCTAACTGTGGTTGCAGTTACATTAGCCCCAAAACATCTTATACTGATATATATCTTGTTTACCTTCCTTTTAGGTGAACAGGCTATGTAAGATCATGCACACGAGCATAATACATCCATGACACAGATTGTACTACTTTAGCTATTCTTGTGAGACCCAGCAAAGCTTTTGTACCTATGTAAGTCCACTTTTGGGTATTCCTTAGAAACTTTGCTCTGCTTTGGCCAAAAATAATTTTTTTATATTAATAAAAAGAATGTTTTTTAATCTTCATTTTCTCCTGTATTCTGAAGGGCAAGACATAACACAAGAAGAGACAGAATGGTGGCTGAAAATAGGCTTTGAAGCTGTATTGAAAGAAGTAACTTCCTTCCTTTCATCTGTTTCTCAGCCTTCCTCAGAGCCATAGCACGGCATATGTATACTTCTGGAGGCAGGCAAAGCTAATACAGGATGCAACGCACTGTTTTAAACCAGCTCTTTTCATAACTCAGAGGGACTTGCTCATCGATGGCAGGTGATATCACGTATGCGGACGTGGCAATGCTACCCAGGGAAAGACCACACGTTCCTTCTCGGACATCAGTTCCAGGTAAAACAGCTGATCAGCTCTTGGACGTACACTGTTTTCACTCGTGTGCTCTCTCTCTCTCTCTTTCATTTTTAAAATTGTCACTGGATAAGACTAGAAGAATGCTATACAATGATGCATGCAAAAGTCACGGGAAGGGTGAAATGTTGGACGAGATCCCCATGAGATGCAAATCAGCAAAGCTACTCTTAAGTCAGTATTGCTACAGAGTAGTGTCTCAGTTCTGGCCCCTTGTTTTAAGTAACAATGAGAAACAAAAATTGTTCATTTTTTAGTAATGAGCATAACCTTCTTTTTTATATGAACAATACGATCAAAAACCTGTTAGAATATGCTCCATCAAATTACTACCTAGTCCAAAAATCACATCAATGCATTTTATGATGTCTTCATGGAAAAGGAGTAGTAAATTAACTAGTAAATGAGAAAACTGGTGGCAGTCGAAAGTGCAGTCACTGTCACTGAAAGAAATACTGAATGACTCCTAAAACCCTCCTGCTCTTCTTCTTTGATTATCCAGCAATGGTTTTCCCAGAACCACATTATCAATCTGGGATCGCTTCATAAGTTTGTAACAAAAGGCAATATTCACAGTAAGGAGATGATTTAAACCATATTTTTTTAAGAAATAAATTTCCACTACTTGGGAAAAATGTAATTCATTCATGAAAGCATTTTGTCAAAATTCTGGATCACAGTTAATATGAATGACAACTTCTCACTATGAGCAAATAGGAAATGCTTGTGGTCAGAGTAAGATGATATTTTTATGCTTTCAAGGTTCATTAGTAATTAATGTATTTAATTACTTAAGGAAACTACATTGTGTAATGAGCATTTTTAGTAGACATTCTACTTACAATGTAGATTAATAGTGATGATGGTGCTCTGCATGTACTTAAATGATGGAAAAAACTTTTTTTTTATACTTCTACAAAATCTCAATCTAAAAAATAAAGATGAGTTCACTTCATTATATATCTAACAGAAAATACTACTTTACACTGTATGTTCATGCATCCATGGATGTTGTTTGTACTACTGTAACCTGTACAACACAAAACACAGGGTTCACCTGGAATTTTACCCCATTTCTAAGGTGATATAGTTTATGTGCAAAGGGAGATAGGCATCAAATCTTGATTTGAAAACATTGAAAAATGTCCCTTGATCATGCTGTCTAAAGGAAAAGCTTGAATTTGAATAGGCCAGACGTTAATTTCCAATGAAAGTTCTCATTAACATCTAGATGGTTCTTGTTAAACTTTTATCGACTAGATTTTAGCACTCAGTATTTTCTCACATGAAGTTACTGGCCACAGTAATCATTTAATTTCTTAGTGTCCTTTTGCCTTTATATCTTTCACTCTAACTTTCCAAAGAACTCTAATTATTTCTGTGGATGTTTTGCTGTTCATTCTCCAGTGTTTCCATCTCCTTTAAAAAATATGGGCACCAGAGATGCACCCAGTATGCACAAGTCTCAGTTATAGAGAGACAAAAATCTCTTAAATAATCTTTCCTTCACTGTTTATAACTCCCAGTATCACCTTCCCTCACCCTTATATCTGGTTATACATTTTGTTTGACTGGGCTTGAACTTAAAGGGCTGTCATTATGGCTGTATGTATTTATTATTTTGTTAACTTTTCTATTATTTTCAGATTTTATTAGCAATTATTTTTCTACTTACTTTGACACAAACGGAAAAAGCACCGAATAGTATTAAGCAATATTGGACCTCATATCAGTTTAGAACATGGTAGAAATATCTCCCTGGTGTCAATTACTTCTCTGCCTTCATCATTAACATATACTAACATAGATTTTATTGCTACTGAAATAGACAAGAACTTAAGCCATATTATTGTGCTTTAAAAATTCAAATGAACAATTTTAGTTGCTTGTTCCTTCCTTGAAGTTTTAACACTTTGGCCAAAATTCACACATACTCATCCAGCTGGTGAGTGTTCTTTTATTCCAAGAGACTCTTCAAAAAACAAAATACTTACTTTAACCATAGGAAGAATGGGAGAAAACACATTTTTTCTACAGAATTCTTTCTGTAATTTTAAAAAACTTGGTAGGAAATTTGAAAAAAATCCTGAAATGTGGCAGGCACATAGAGCAATGTTCATGAAACAGACTTAAGCTCAGTGTAAGTATAGCAGTGATTAATGTTAAGGTTCCCTGCTGCATAGTGGACCCTCGCTGAGATGCACAGCATTTCTTTACAGCTAATGGAGGACAGTCTGGGATCCTAGCATGGTGAGCTAGGAACTGCCCAAAGTAGCTAACAGGATGGAGCAACGACACAAGGTGCTGCTCAGTCAGCCATTTCTGGGAGTTAGATCCCTCCCTGCAAGCTAGAAGGAGCTCTCTCCTACATGGACTGGGCTCAAGGCTGCTTTGGACAGGATACCTTCTGCATACAACACACGCTTACAACATGTCCCACTGATTACCACACCCTGCATGAAGAGGTTTCAATGCTTCCTCTAGTTTAGAGCAGGAATTTGAAGCTGATTCTCAAAGTGACGGTCTCACCTCCAAGGTGATGGGACTCTGTGGCAAGCATCACAAGCTCTCCCTTTGGCTCTATCCTGACTGTGATACATTGAAATCTCCAGTGGAGGATGGCTAGTACCCACATCTCTCCCTTTGCCAGATTACACGCTGATCTTGCTCTTGGCCAGGGATGTCTTGACTATCTTGCAGAAAAAGAAGCAGCTTTGAGATGAGGGCATGAGGGAAAGCACTGCATGGTTAAAACTCTCGCCACGGAGGAGGGAGAGCTGAGTTTAATTACCACTGCAAGTTCAGCAGATGAATGCTTCGAGTGGCAGATTCCCAGACTTTAGACAAGACTTCAAATCACTAGGCTATGGGAAAGTGGAACATGCCCACCTCCTCCTGGCTGCCATTTAGTGCAAATTTCAGACCATTAGATGCAATTTACTGAGGAAGGTACTAAAAAACACATGTGTGGGGGGCATAGCTAATTTGCCCTGCTGAAGTATAGCTGCTGGCAAGATTTGGTGCACATGAAAGGTAAACATGTGGGGAGCTGAACTTCTGCCAAGGCTCTGTAGTAGTTGAGTAGGTGTTTTAAATACGTAAAATTTGGATTTGAGAGTGAAAGTCCCTTCACAGATCCAATGCCCACCTCTTTTTTTTTTTTTGCTTTTCTTTGTCTGTGAGAATGGGATTTAGTTTTGTCAAGTTTAGTTTAGTTTCTTGGAGTTCTCCCAAATACTGTTCTTATCTCAAAGTCTATTCAATGTATTTTATGAGGATACAGAAAAAGATATAAAAATCACTGGTGACACAGTTGGAAAGAATGTAAAAGTTTGCAGTCTAATGATAAGGAAAGCTCAGTCATTGAAAACTATTGGGATAAACTTGATAGACTGGACAAACTGTGTTAAATAATGTTTAACACAATGTAGCAATAAAAAATGTCTGCAGCTGTAAGTTTGGGAAGCTGCACCCAGAAAAGTGATTGAAATGGATTTGTTGTGATCCTGTTCCAATGGGAAAGTCAATGCCAGGTTACACAACCAGTTGGACTTCACCTGTCAGTCAGGTGCTCTGAATTACAAGGACGAGGTGATGATCTAGCAGGGCATGTTGAGGACATGAGTGAGTAGGTGGTACTATCTGTGCACATGCTTTGGTGGGCTAGCAGGTGCTATTACAGTGCATGTGCTTCAAAACAGATGTTTAGAAGTAGAAAAGTGTTCTAAAAATAACAAGCAAGGATAAATACAGCCTGGAAATCCATTTTCTAATGAAAGACTCAGACAGATTTTGCTTCCAAGTTTACTCAAGTGTCACCCGATTATGGTTCATAAATGATTACATACAAGACCTTTCCTCTAGCAGAAAAACAAACCAAGACAAGTTCAAGTCCATCAACAAACTAGCCTACAAGTAGTCGTAGGCTTCTATTAGTTCACCTCTTAGCTTCTTGTTCCCCTCCTTAGACTCCTCAGCCCTGCCAGGTCCTGACCATCTTATTATCCACCCTCTGCTGGAACCTCTCCAGCTTCCCCCAATCCTCCTTGAATGGGGTGGCCCACATCTGGACACAACGTTCCAGGTGTGGCCGCAGCAGCAGCAAGTGGAGCAGCACAGAAACTTCCCCTGCTCTGCAGGCCAGGGCTCGCCTAACTCAGCCCTGCTGGCGACTTGTACAAGCTGTGATGATGAGGGTGCACGGTGGGCTCACATTCAACCCGGTGTCCAGCTGATCGCAAGAGCCTGATGGCTGTAAAGCCTGGCCCTTTGGAGTGAATGACCTGCCAGAAGCAGTCCCTATCTGCACATTCACCAAGTAGAAGCTTCCAGTAAATAGAGATGTCTTTCTGCACTTGACAATTTGCATATAGAAATGAAGTAGATTTTCAGTTTTAGTAAGTCACAGAGATCTCCACCTAGTATCAGGTCTCCTTGTTGCTAAACTAAGTAAGGGCATGTAAGCATCCAGCAAAATTAAGGTTATGTGGTATTTTCAAACCACTTTCTGACTTCTGAGGACTTCACATTCAAATGATCATGTGCCAATACACACTGTAATAGAAGTAATCTTTTTTTTAAAACATTCAGTTTGCATGGATAATAATTTTTCATAATTTTCATACAGTCTGAGAGATATTCTTTAAGGGAATGGATCTTTATTTGCGAGAGAAAATATTTAGTAATAGCAGATTTTCTAAAGCACGTATTTTAGAAGAAGTGTCTCCATTTATAAGGCTAGTGCATTTAAAAGTTTAAAAGTCCTGACTGTTCTTCTTTGAAAAATATTTACATTCTAAGAAGAAAAACTTTTATGAGCATTTCTTTTTGAGAACAGTTACTTATCTATACAGTTAAATATAATTTACAAATTTTCTGTAATTCATTGAACTAATAAATTGTAATAAAGCAAACAGCAAAAGTATTAGGTCAGGTTCTCTAAAGCATAGAACATCTTACCTTTATGAATAAACCTTATTTGTCAATCAGGTCCTCAGTATTTTTCCTACTGTAAAACCTCTCCACACTTCAACAATTCTCATATCAAATGCTACATCATTTTAGCCTAATGAGGCTCTCTTCTTCTGTCAAGTTTTTCCCTTATCCATGAGATTTTATACAACACAAATTGCTTGCTTCTTTTTAAAAGCCCCAGTGATCACGAACTAAGGCTGTAGCACAGAAGCTTATTCTTGATTCAGATTGATAAAATCTCACCATTTATGGAAAGAAGATCAGTCTACCAAAGGTCCAAATATCTTCCATAAAACTAGCCAGTAGCCTGCAAAATACCCAGCTAAACCAAAATTGAAAATGTGTTCAGAAAGAATCCACATGCATCTAACTCACACCACGCTATTTTAATGGCTTTTTTGTTTTGTTTTGGCAATGTACATCTGGAAAGGGATGTCTTCAACCATCAGGTCCATTCCTCTGCTGTTACAGGCATCACATAATATCCCAGCATAAACATTCACAAGTCAGGAATGCCCTCAAGAACCACCTTGCTGCGGAAGCATTCCTCTGAGTGGCAGTTTTCCCTTTGGGGTCTCCCTGCTCCATGAAGCAGTCACGGCTCTGATGCCCCTTAAGCCCCTATGATACCTCCTGAGAAGGCTTAGCAACAACAGTCTGTCTGTCTGCCTCCTGGTCGAGCCACATAGGATGCAAGTAATTGAAGCAAATGTTATGGAAAAGGTTTTTTAGTTACTTCCTGACAGCAGCAGGAAATGACAAGTCATCATCTTGCCTCGTTTCTTAAAAAAAAAAAAGCTGAACTAGCAGCTCTGGAAACACATGCCCCTTTTTATACAGACTCGGTCTTCTATGTAATTCTTTATTGTTTCTCCACTTAATGGCTTGCACAACCACAAATGTCAGCATTTCCCTACTCCTTACAGGAAACATGATCACATACGCTGAGCTGCATGTGAAGCCGAAACCCAAAGGGAGGAACAGATCAGAGACTTCCGCTTCTGGTAGTGTGCTATTTTGTTTGGTCGTTGGTTACTAATTATAGATTTCATCTTTCCTATTACCCAACAGTAAAACCTGTTATCAAGAGTCTTTACGTACAATCTCTCAATAAAGAACTGATTTATCATTTCATACGTTTTTTTCCGCTAGGTTCTCAGGTAAAATAACATTGAAAGAGGTTTTAAAAACGCCTTTGTGCCCTACATTGAAAATTTAGGAAAGGAAAGTAAAATTCCACATTTTTTAGGAACCCTCCTGTAAGTGTCTCTGCAGGCAGTCACAGCGACACATTTGACTTTGCAAGTAGTGTAATACCCAGCTCTCTATGTGCAGTTAGTACACTGATGATTGCCACCCTCTCTGTACTGAAGGACATGTGCCAGACAAGGTCAGGCCCACAGAACTCTGTGAGCTGAAAGGGAACGTTACAAAACACATCTCAGACAGCCAGAGAATGGGGCAGTTGCTCATCTCATGCAAGCAACAGTCGGGAAAACAGCAGTTATGAAAGTGTAACTCTGTGGCTTGTGGAAATGGCACCTTGACCCCAAATTTCCTCTGGTCCTGCCTCTTGCTGAGTGTTTCACGTTCACAAGCTGATGAATGCCAAATGGCTGGAGAGACGCTTGGTCAGATGTACTTCACTGTGCTATGGTGTCAGTATGGGATTTTTTGCCTTTTCTGTGCATTCCGGTAAGTTAGCTTTCAGCCACATGACAGGCACGTTAACACAGGAGAGTGTGACCAGAGAGGAGGAACATACCACAGACCATCGCTGTTACTTTCCCTGAATTGCTCTGCAGGGTCTTTCAGGGTGTGGATGGGTAGGTGGGAGAAGGCAACGCTTGAAAAAATTGAAGGAGAAAGAGAGAATTCTTAATGGAATGATTGATTGAAAATCACTTGCTCTATCTGACAAAATGATCTTTCGATTTCACTTTCCTGTATGCAAAATTGATGCAAATTTTTAATAAGTAAAATGTCCCTGCATACTTCAAACAGCAGACTGATTTTAGGCAGGTGATTTCTCTGCTGTTTCCACGTAAGAAACTGCTGTTTCCACATAAAGGCAGTGTTAATTTTAATAGTGCAAAGACCTTAAGCCACTCTTCCTCCTGCCTCCCTCCAGGCTGCCGACACGGGCACTCAACCTGGTTCTATGTGGCGCTGGTCCTGGGAGTCCTTGTGCTCATCCTGCTGGGTGTCATAGCCGTGCTAGCCAAGCAACGTGAGTAGATCCTACCATCTGCTTCATCTCTTCGTTGCAGACATGGCTAAACTTCACAAGCAGAGTGATAACAAAAGAAAAATTCCCTTAGTGTCACATTAAAGGTGTCAAGTTATACACAAATACAGGAAAACAAATGTAGCGTTCCAAAGGGAACATTTGCTACCTGTCATTTAACATACATAGTGCAGATGAAGAGGAGTGCAGATGAAGAGGAATTGCTGCAGTCTACCTTGTAATCAGTGATGCCGAAAGGCTGTAGAAGCAGATTTCAGATCATTATGACATTCAAAACATTTGGCTTTCCTGACTTACAAGTTAAAAGTTGCATCCATGATGCTACTTTGAGACCATTTCACTTAATTACTTTGTAGGTTTGAAGAAATATAGTAAAAATCAGACTTCAGATAATTTCATTTAATCAGACTTCCCTGGTACTAGTAATATCATCATCCACAGCATGCTCCAATTATATAAGAGCTGTTCCAGAGAAGAATATTAATTTCCTAACAGAAAACAGTCTTGAAAAACTTCAGAAAAAACATGTACCTCCCAGCCCTCCCTAAAATCTCACCAAAATAATGTGTATTCTTTATATATCCAACTATCAAAAATTACAAACTTATTTTCTTTTCCTGTACTGTCCATATTATTCAGCAGCTACACCCTTTGCCAGACAGTTATACTCCCTGAGTATCCTCATAACTGAGTGTATATACCCCCCCAATGTATACACACACACACACATATCCTCACATTCATAGTATAGCAGTGGATACAAAGACTACATTTCCTTGACCCTGTTGTTAACCATAATCTCGCTCTTTTTTTTTTGTTTTGTTCAAGTTTTGAGGGGCAGAGCAGGAAAATCGGGAAGTTTGTCCCAGTATCGGCTGAATACCACTGGTGATCACATTTCTTCAGAGAAAACTGTCTCGCCGGTGCTCCTGAAATGGCTCATGGAGGAACTGTGTGAAAATGCACGGGGTGAGGAAAGTTAGTCCTTTCACAGCATAGAGGACGTGTTGTGTGCACGCTGCTGTTGTCTCTGTTCCCATTTCTATGACACCGTGCAATTTATGGGAAATCACTGGTACTAGCCAGGGAGCATGGCGTTCCTGCATAGAAGTGATGCCAGGATCTAAACTAACATTTTAATGACAATAGTTTTGTTCCTCTGTTGGCATAAATACTTTCTGGTAGTTTCTTTGCATTTCTTTCTGCCAGGAGCTGCTGTCAGAAATGCCATATATTGTAGATCCTCCTCTTGTCCTGAAGAACACTTTCCACTCAATAATTCTTCACAAAGAGTGGGAGGGAATTTAGCTTTCTTATCCTTTTGCAAGGATCAGGCATGGGAAGACCTTCCTGGTCTTTTTATTGTGGATCTCTTTTTTGTTGGCAAAAAAGAGATCCACAATTAATGCTTTTCTAAAGATTGATTGCAATGATGTTACTTTGGAACATTAGAGGAAGCCAAGACAGAAAATGTGGGGGACATTCCTCCCAGATGCTCTGAGTGAAATGGGAAGTAGACCTGGGAATAGCAGTGTTCCCTTTACTTAACACAGTTCCTTCTCCAGCTCCATGGACATAGTTTGAATGTCATTTAAGTAGCTGTGCTTTCCAGTCACATCATGTGTCAAATATGCACACCCCACATCACAACACATCGCACGGTGCCCCCTTGCAAGGGCTGCATGTGGGAGGAGGGGAAGTGTCTTCGCAGCCCTCTAGGTCCTCCCGGTGCTCTCCACCGGGCAGGTGCACAGGGAGGTGGAGAGTCCAATGATGTGCAGTGGGA
The DNA here is from genome assembly GCA_013401315.1 of Balaeniceps rex. Lineage (NCBI taxonomy): Eukaryota > Metazoa > Chordata > Aves > Pelecaniformes > Balaenicipitidae > Balaeniceps > Balaeniceps rex. The sequence continues at coordinate 87,973 of VYZW01000952.1, read as the reverse complement.
GTGCAGAAGTGCATAGCACCACGGCAAGGGAGTGGGAAGCTGAGGAGTGGCACTGGAGCCTTCAAACCTCTCTCCACACCCAGCAAACACATGCTTCAGAGTGGGGACTGGCCGCTTTTGGACCAGCCAGCCAGGCACATGAACATAAAATGCTACAAGGCAACTGGAACAAGTCACGGTACGAGCTAACGGTTCCCTCTCTCCACCCACAGCAACAGCATGTGAGCTGTGTCCTCCAGGATGGCAACTACACAGGGGGAGATGTTATTACTTCTCCGAGGAGGCTTTAAGCTGGGATGACAGCCAGAGAAACTGTCTGGCCAGGAAATCCCAGCTCCTTGTCATTGAACATGAAACTGAGATGGTGAGTCTTGAAGCAGCCCTAAAATTGTGTGACAGGCATCTGCCTTAGCCAAACATTTCACCAAGTGAACATGGCCCAGATGTCAGGTGTACATGCAGGCAAGCAAGAGCTCCATCAAGTGCAGAGCATCTGACTCTCTACGGACAGGAGCTTGTTTTGGAGAGGGTCAACAGAGTAGGGCTGAAGAGGAGAAGCACAAGAGATGCAAGTGTGGAAGCCAGAGTAGTTTTGGCTGGGAGAAGGAAATGCTGAGGACTTCCCACCCATTTCCATTACTTGGCTTTGGGAAGAGATGTCTGATTCAACCACTAAATGAAAATTCAAACAGCCAAACCTCCCTTGGGAAAATGAATAGCAAAGTATTGCTGAGTGGCTCTTCTGAGACACTGAGGAACAGGTCTTTTACCTTAAAGACCAGGCTTTGCAACCTGGCTCATTAGGGCGAGGAGCACCACTTTGACAGCTGACAGGAAGCCAGTCAGCCTGAGCACCAGCCTGAACCAAAACTCTGTGGCTGGTCACACATGTATAGCCTGTTGTAATGGGCTGCTTTGCTGTGGCTGGATCCCTGCCCTTGCTCCCCACGTGAGGGACTACCTGAAAAGGTGTGCATGAGATGGGACAGTGATGGCACAGCAGAAAAGCTCTGCTGTTGGGTAACATGCTTCTACTTGTTCCACAGGATTTCGTAGACAATAAAGAGAAAGATACCAAATATATCTGGATTGGGTCGAAGATTCAAGACATCAAGAAACAATGGAGTTCAGTTGAAGATCCCAGAGTAGAAGAAAACAGGTGATGATTTGTGGGGGTAAGGCATCTTCGGCAGAAGATAAGGTGTGGTACTCCACATGTAAATACAACTCTGAATCCAAGCTAATTTCCCAAAGCACAGATCTAGCCCTGCAGCCTCAGGCACCTATTCAAGATCTGTTTCATGGCCAGTTTCAGGTTAACTGGTTCCTGCTGGACACCTTTGGAAACAGATTTGTTTTCCGCCTTCAAGACCAACCACAGTCACAGTCCATGTATATATTAATGCAGAGGGACATTAACACACACTTGTCCCACTGAAATCACTGTCAACAAACTCTCTCAGTGTACAGACCATGTATGCCACCTCCATTGAATGTGATGCCTGTCACACAGCGTGGGTGTTGGGATCCGTGCAACTGAGGGGTTCTTCCCCTCCCTTTCACCATTACAGTTCAGCATTGTGGCTGCCTGCGGAGGTTTTCTCATGCTTCTTACACTTATGTTCATGAGCATTAATCCCTCAGCAGGCAGCAGTCTCTGCTGTGGGTGCCCATCCCACCTATGCATGGCTGTTGAGGAACTGTACTTCAGTGGGTTACTGAATGGGTGTCACCCAAACCCCTCACTCAAGATATTATCAATATTTTTATCCAGTACTGAATTTAAAGCTGACAACTCACTGCATTCCTCTTGTTCTCTCACCAGGCTAGCTATCAGAATAGACACTGACAAGAACTGTGCTGTTTACAGAAGAAAAAACATGATCCAAACAGATAACTGCCAGACTTTAAAGAAGTGGATCTGTAAGAAGAATGCAACTTTGTTGGTGCTCTGAGCCGAATTATCAGACAAGAGGCAGAGCTTTTTGTCAAAAGACCCATTTCAATGATAAAACAGCATGTGATGTAAATAATTTTATGAGACTTGCACAGAAATTTGCATTTCATTGTTCTGTGCTCCCTAAGACTTTGATGCAAACACGGAATTCCGAAGTTGCCAGGTATCAGTGTGAAGGTCATGCAACAGGACTGCAAGTCAGCATGTGTGGATTTGGGCATGCTGAGCCTTCCCACGGACAGACATTGGCAGCAGCTGCCTCTAGGAAAGGGCAGGGAGAAAAGGTACTCATGTGAGAATAAGCATTGTGCACACAAACTGCATGATGTGCAGGAAAGACGCCATTTGTGGGGGCTGAAGAGTGTGTTGGAGCCCACTGCTGTTGTACATATCCCTGAGGCAGCCACTGCTGAGCTGAAGGAACTTTTTATTTGGGTTTCAATATTTTAGTGTTTTATGAAGTTTGTGAGGTTTTTTTCTTTACAGTCTAACAGCGACTTACAGAAGCCACTTGGAGGGCTGGAAAAAATGCGTTTCTTAGACAGTGTCTTATACTTATTCAGGGATGACCTGCATGGCTGCTGGGCATACAGATACCAGACCAAGCACGAAGTTACTCATAACACTTGTGGTTAATAAGCTGATGGCTCCCATCTTCTTCTGATGCTGAACCTTGGGATCTGAAAGCAAGCTCTTAGGGAAGGGGCTTGGACCGTAAGACAACATTGCAGTGCAAGGAAATGAAGATGACAGCCTGCCTTTCCACCTACATTTTGTCCCTTTACATTGCCAGTTCTTCAGCGTGGAACCATAGGTACTGCCTGGAAGGTATGATGATGAGGTACTGAAGCTAAAGGCTGGTGAAATTAATGCCTGTGGGTGCAACTCAGTAAACACATTACTTGGGTATTCAAGTGTCATGGATACATGCTATTTCTGGATCTAGAATACAAAAATGCCAAGAGCAGTCTGACTTAGTGCCTTTATTAGATTCATATATTTGAAAAAAATAAACAAATGTCACGAATTGATTTTTAAGAAATCAGACACATCCTTTGTTTCAGCTTTTAAAAACACCTTAGTCTAATGAAGGTAGTAACTCCTCTAGATCTGTAGCTAGCATGCGTCTTTGAAATCAGAGTGACCAGATGCAAAGCAAATGTTTGCAGCATTGTTGACCTATTTCCAGTGACTTGTGTTGCAAAAGTGAGGAAAGCAAGTAATGTGTGAACAGGGAAATTAAACAAATACATAGGGGACAATGGAAGTGGAGATGTAATAAAAATGTTTTCCTCCTGTTTGCAGATCATGTACCTCCTGTTGGGTAGTGCCAGGGCTGTGAGGGCTCTAATAGGCCTTAAGGCTCCTCACCAGCCTCTCCTCCTGAGACTCTCTGGGTCTTCAGCCTCTGCCTGAGGTCTGTCAAAGATGTACCTGCCTCCAGCCCTGTCCCATCTACCGGATGGGACATCCGAGTCCTACCTACATGACAGGTTGGACTGAACTGTTAACTGAACCAACTTTTTCTTTGAATGAAGTATCAAACAATTCTGATGTGAAAGCTAATATTCAAAAAGCTCAAAAATTAGTCCCCTTTCTAAACTGTGAATCTCTAGTCTCATATTCTCAGACTGTGGGGCAAAGCAGCTGAGGCACTCTCATACTTACATACTGCTGTCTTGCAAAGGTGTAAAATCTACTTCTCCATGCTTACGGACAGGGTTGCTGAAGTAAATTTTCATTTTAACCACCATAATTCGATTTCAGGCAGGACCTCTTCACATGCCCCTAAAGTTAACTCTACTCTGTTGTGTTTTCCACAATAAGAAGCTGAATTCTTACCTCATTTCATAGAATTATGCAATAATTTATAGCAGAAGGGACCTCAAGGCCCTTTTGGAGCCAGCCAGGGGAGATTCTAAGTTCCCAGAGTTTTACTGTAATTTTATGGACTTTTATGCTGGCCATGTGTGGGGAGCTGTATGTGTGTGGGAAAAAAAAAGCACCCTCAAAACATAACGCTAAAATCAAAGGTGCTACTCTAACAAAAAATGCACAGACTGGAATTAAAGTCCTTATTAGCAATGAGAGAGAGAAACAAATCCGAAGTGGCTTTTGAAATGTAAAGCTTTTAGCTCATCTTTGCAATGATACACATAATTAAAGGCAGCTGCAGTTTCCCAGGTATGTTGTCTCATACCTGCACTAGATGTCTAGTGCCCCTATAGAGGGCTGTGGTTAATGTCTTGCAACTTGTGGTGAGTAACCAACGAATATGCTTGCACATGAGCTCTTGGTGTAAAGCACCACGGCTTTAGCACACACACGACTGCAGCTGTGGAACAAAATGTTCATGAGCAATACGGTTAACACCAACCAACTGACAACCCTCCATCTACAAATGCTGACAGGTAACACCTCACTTAATTACGGACAGAGAGAGATGCCAGGAAGGTAGTAGGTGCATACAAGTTAGAGTTGTAAAGGCATAGGGATCTTCTGCATAAAGAGACACCAACCACGTAATGCAGTCCACTGCGTTCCACAGGCACAGAACAATGGCTCTTCAGCAGGACTTTGGGGCTACAGTTTAAAAAGTGAACCGTACCTTCAGTGAGGCTGACTTCCGTTCAAACGAAAAAACAACACAGATTTACCCTACAAAACAGCATCAGCAACTAAAGACTCATTTGAAAGACTGAGGTTATTCTCATGTTAAAAAAACAACAAAAAATCCCCCAAACTCAGTGCAGCACGTGTGTGGGGAAGAGGATTGGTTTGTTTATTCTAGGCAGAGAAGCAAAGGCAAGGAAAGAGTCTGAAATGAATAAGATATATCTGTCTATCTAGATCTATAATAATATGTCTATATAAATCTATAATAGATATATATTTTTTATATATCTATAGATATAGATATTATTGCCATTGAGAAAATGTAACTTCAGGGTACTTAAAGCATGCCCTTCCTACTGCTGAACTGCTGTTTTTATAGCAAATGTTTCTTGAGCCATGCTGAATTTAACAAGAAAAACTTGAACTCCTGAGCTGGCTTCTCTCAAATTGGTCATGGTGTTTAGGTTTTAACAACGTTTATGAAACATCCAGCATTCTCGTTATTACTGATGTCATTAAACATGTTTTTGCAGGGCCTTACTGAAGCTCTTACCTACATTTTAAGCAGTCACTAAATCTTGAGTAATTCCACCGTTTTTAAAAAAAAGAAACGGCCATTGAAGTGAAGTACCTCATTAAGCCCCACTCTGAGTAAAGCACTTGCAGCCTGACCCTTCATTTCTTAGCACGACAAACTTTGGATACTAAGGAAGATGCTAATTGCACCTATTAAGAGTCAGATTACAAAGGAGCTTTCATTATAACCTACTGTGCTTACAGTTTCTTCAAAACCTCCTTTTAGAACCAAAATTTCCCATTTTTGGATTCTATCCATAGATAACACTGATGGAAAAAAAAATGTAAGAGCAACGTTATTTTGTAGTTAAAGGCAACATTCAGGTAAATCAGATCATTAAGAAAGGCCAAGACACAACATGGTACGTGAATACTCCTTATTGCTTACAATTTCTACTATATTTGTGAAATGAAATGTACGTCTGGTATGCCCCTAATGCAAATAATCAGAAAATTTTGCAAGAGTGAACTGCGGAAAATTCCACACTTCCCACCACAGTTTCTGTACTGTGTGTGTTTCACTATGTGCATTTCAGCATTTCCAGAGAAGTACTTCAGCATTTCAGTTAAATGCTTTTGTTAAAATTCTGACAGATTTTGAAGTGTGAAAATGTGTTAGAAGTGTTAGAAAGCGAAATGCATTCTTCTTTGGGTCAAGTGTCTTGTCTCATGTCAACCCCAACATTATGATTAAAAACCTTTTCATATTCAAAACCTGAAAATGTTATTTTGCTTCAGTCTGGTGATTTTTTTTTTTCCCAAATGGTACCTGAGCTGAAAAATACTTTTAACGGCACAATATTAAGACACAAACTGCTGTAATTCAAAGGCTCTGTAAAGATATTTACTGAGTATCTTTTCAGGACTATTGCACATACCATATCCTTCAGAGCTAGTTATTTTAAAAACATTGTAGAATAACCCACCCAACTAGTTATATATAAATTAATACATAGATTATTAGGCTATTCATACTGTAGAGTCCTGTTCCTGTGCCTATAAAGAATACAAGCAATTTAAAAAAGTGTAGTTCAGCAAAATTAGTGATCATATATAAATAAACATCTTAAAGTCACAAGTTGTTAACAATATTCATACTGCACGGGCCTTTTACAGCAAAGTCCTATTATCACAGAAAATAATGAAGGCATAAACAAGATGCTGAACAAAACCAGACAGCAATTAAAGTTGCAGAAAAACACAGTGAAGGCAAAAATAATGACAAATAGGACAAAAAACCCCAACAAACCAACAACACTCCAAATAACTTGTCAAACATGGTGCAATTTTACATTCTTAAAAAATGGGAAGACACAATTACCTTCCCTTCCCTGAAACTACAGTGCGCTCTAGCGGCTACTCCAAAAATGGCTCCACTTGCTCCTTCAAGAAGTCCAGCGGAGTCCATAGTCCTCTCTATAGCATCAGATCACAAGAAAACCAATTTTCCAGATCTTATTCCAAGCAGGGGAGTATTTTGCCCTGCTATACACACGAATTCCCCATTCTTCCTTCTCTAGAAACCAGACAGGAATAGTCCCTCCAGGAAAATAAGCTGCTTTGCTTCCTCTGGGTCAAATGTCACTTTTAATCTTCAGGGTACCTGCTAGACATGAGCGGACAGAGTTCAACAGGATTGTGCCCTAATTCTGTTCAGGCTCACATCAATTCAACAGCACTGGGTGTCTCTGCTGAAGATAATACACACACAGAACAAAACACTGATTTTCCATCCAGAAATGTACCACTTGCTCAGAAGCCTCACATTCCGACAGGCACAGGACATGAGGAAACCACAGAGAAATGTCCTTTGCTGTTAATTCTCTTATTCTCTACTCATGATTTTGCCTATTCGCACTGAGGACTATTTCTAACTTTACAACATTAATGCCTGCAGCTTGCCTATTTTCCAGTTCAAACTCTTTTTCCCCATCAGTGCAGATCCTCAGGTCAATAAATACTCTACCTATTCTGACTTTTTTTTGCTAAGATAAGAGCTGTGGGAAGGAGAACTGCAGGTGCAGTGCAGCTACATAAATCCCAATGATAATACTGTCAAGCTAATTTAACAAGATTAATATAAGAAAATATTGAATGCAATGCAGAGTCACACAAGATGCACCCCATCAAACTGGGAGAGCGAAATCCGCAGTGATCCTGTCTAAAACAACAGTGCTCATTTCTGCATCACCCTGTATCTGAGAGGCACTGGCAGCCTTCAGGCGGACCCACTTCACAACCCATCCTTGCACACAGAGCTTGGCTGAGGGAAAAGCAGAACAGTTACCTCCAGCTGCACACCAAAAAGGTAAAGAAAGAACAGCTGCTCAGGATCCCGCAAGAGAAGAGCTAATGGAAGAAATACTGATGACACAAAGAAAGGAAACTGCAGGCTGAGTAGTAGCTAGAAAAACAGGGTAAGGAAATGATGCTGAAGCAAGCCATTTAAACTACACTGTTAAAAAACAGAGACTTCCTCCATGGGTGGAGAATTCTGGCTACCAGAAAACTCATTCACCTTCAGGGAGGAGCTGAGATGCGTTCCCAGGTCCCAGAGTAGAGACATAGCCCATGTAGACATCATATCAGAGCACGAAGTGTCTGGGGTGGTGGCTTCATCCACCTTTATCGTGCTAAGCTAATATTCAAGCTACAGACCCACTTCCTGGTTAAATAACATCCAGAGGCCGAGACTCCTTTTGACTCAAGATAGGCACAGTTTCCAGAGCCTTTTACTTCAATCCTGTAAGGGAGAATGAAAGACACAATTACTTTGACACTCACAATCAAATATGCAATAGAGCAAAGGGAACTACAGGGATCACAGGTTCTCTTTGTTCAAAGCCTGATTTACCAAAGGCAAGGCATTGCAGGAGGATGATAGCGTGTGCTTTGAAGAGAATATCACAAAGATTGTCTTTTTTTAATGGGACCTGGCCCCCAGAATACAAAATCTAGGACTTGCAGTACTCCTGCATCTTGTCTAGCAGTTGCTTGATGTGAAATACACCCTCAGAGTGGAGACTCAATTCAGGTTTGCCCTTCTCAAGGATGCTGTGCTACAGGCTCACTCCACCTTTTGACTTCCACATCCTTCTACACAGCTAAAATGTTCCAACAGAAGCTGTGAACAAAATGACTTTCTCATTTCCCTCTTCCTCAGAACCAAACGCAGCACTATGGTTAAGGGGGTGGTGGAAAACAAGAAGTGAACCTCAGTTTCCACACCGTAGGTGTTCCTATGTAAGAGGTAAGGGTCTCTTTCACCAACTGTGTTTTCAGATTAAGTGTTACAGTGTTCTGTGAACAGGCCAACCAAACTACTACGGTCTCTGGAAGAGCCAAGGGACAAATCCCCACCAGTATCACACATGACTAACAGTAACTGAGCTCAGACTTCAAGGTGTTCACCCTTCTAAAGACAGAAGGGGCAGTTTGAGGCACGCAAAGAGGCAGAAGTCTAAGAATGTAAAGAACTTCAACACTGAAAATGAAAGCATCAGTGGACGTTTGTATTGAAGGCAGGGGATAAGCAAGAATGGGAAGGACTGCAATTTTCAGCTTGAGATGCCTACGTGCTGCTCACATCTCAGATTAAATGCGTAAGGTCTTTATCAGATCAAGCCCTCAAGTCTTGGGGATGAACTGAATATAGTCATGCACCACTAGTGATGTCACAAACTTAAAAAATGGAAAATTTAAATACTCTTAAGTTAGTTTCACACTTGTGAAATCTCCATGCTTATTACTGTCACTGGTAATTCTACTGACTCCTGCCAGCAGCTGCCCCAGGACGAGAAGCAGCAGTCTCTGAGAAGATGGGACAACTGTCAGTGGGAGGAACAAACTGCCCCACACCTGACACCGGTGGGACAGAGCATAGAGCCATGACCACAGCGTAGCTCATGCAACATAAATTCACAGCTTCACCTTTCTCTCCAGCAGCCTTTTTTGTAGGCACATGCCATAAGAAGTATGAAAATCTCTCTTAGAGGCCTCCCAAATATCTTTGCTATAAACCTCACGCAGGTTGCATGCAGGTTTGTGCTTTTGCAAAATATATTCTGTAACAAGGAATTTGTGTTATTGCAACTTCCATTCCTCCTGCCATTGCTTTGGTGTCTTCGTGGTCTCCCGGTCTTTCACTTTGCTATACTGTCTGTTACCATGAGCTCCCACCTCATGTTGCTTCTGAACCTGGCATTACAAATTTATCTCCTAACTTTCATCAGTCACAGTTTTAACAATGCTATGTGAAATCCTGTATTCCATGCTCTTTCCAGAGTCATCCCTTCAACTTCATTACAGGTATTTCTTTCAAGCCACTGTCTGTATCTGCATTAGTTATCCTCTCTTACTCCCCCATAATTTAATATCACCAGCAAAAAAACCCAAAATCAACTTACAGTTTATTGTCTAATGCTTCTCCATTTACCCAAAAGAACTCTTCATTTCTTTTATAGAGTCCAATCCATGGGTCTTGCTTTGTTATCTTCACCATAAAGTTCTGTAGGAATAAACCCATATGAGAAAATAAGTTTTGCAGGTCCAGTTATCAAAATACAAAGACTTAGATCCAGGGCTAGAAAGCAAAACAATGATCTTGCCTTTCTCCCGGAAGAAACAATATTGAAGATTAAATCTAGAGTACTGCAGCATCTGGATCTTGTGCAACCCACATAACTGAAATAGAACTTACGAACTTACAAAATCAAATGGATTAATTTTGAGACAGAATCCCTGCAGCACTCAGATACTGTAGTGACAGAAATGCTAACTATGAGAACACAAGTACACTACTGAATATTAAGAACTGCTATGGAACTGCAAGCGCATCATCTTACTGTCTCTCCACAAGAAAGTTTCCAAAGAACGATGAACACCTTTGCAGCTAATGCATTTCTCCATTGCTGATGTGGCTTCAACATATTGACTTTTTATTATCAGCTAGCAAGGGTTTGTGGAAGACATTTTAGAAATTAGTAAAGGAAGATACTTGCCAGTGTGTGCAACAGGATTGGCATCTGCACCCAGTACACCCACGTCCTTGTTTCAGCTGGGATAGAGTTAATTTTCTTCCTAGTAGCTGGCATAGTGCTGTGTTTTGGATGTAGGATGAGAATAATGCTGATACCACACTGATGTTTTAGTTGTTTCTAGGTAGTGCTTACCCTAGTCAAGGACTTTTCAGCTTCCCATGCTCTGCCAGGTGCACAAGAAGCTGGGAGGGGGCACAGCCAGGACAGCTGACCCAAATGACCAAAGGGCTATTCCATACCATATGACGTCATGCCCAGTATATAAACTGGGGGGAGTTGGCGGGGGGGCAGCGATCACTGCTCAGGGACTGGCTGGGCATCGGTCAGTGGGTGGTGAGCGTTTGCACTATGCATCACTTGTTTTGTATATTCTTTTATCATTATTATTATTTTCCCTTCCTTTTCTGTCCTATTAAACTGCCTTTATCTCAACCCATGTGTTTTACTTTTTTTTTCCAATTCTCTCCCCCATCCCACCGGGGCGGGGAGGGGGGGTGTGAGCAAACGGCTGTGTGGGCTTAGTTGCCGACTGGGGTTAAACTACAACAACCCATTACACTGGTGTCTGTGATAGGGTTGATTGACCTGGAGAGAGGCTGTTTTAAAATATCAAGGTCTGCTATCAAGGTCTGTAGCAGATATGGAAGACTATATTCTCCTAGGTCTTTCTGCGAGGTGGAATCTTTCCTAACATTGCAGTATCATACAGAAAAGATGCTCCAAGCTGTGGCTAGGATAACTATCTCCTAACTCCAGAGGTCATGACTAACATATCTACCAACTTGGTTGTCATTAACCTATCTTGCTAAGAGAGAACAGTTGTCCAATTAAAGATAAATGAGACACAACAGTGCTTACCCTGATAGTTGCCTTCAACGTGAGTTTTTATGGCTGTGAGCATCATCTAATTTAACTCAGATAAGCCTCGGGCATTTTCTAAAACATCAACTGCTAAAACCGATGTTTGCTGTTTCCAGGGAGAGGAGGCACGCAGCTTTCTGCAAGCTGTGACTTGTCATGGTCTTTACATCAGCTTTCAAACCGTTCAGCTTCAGAGGCTGGAGGAACACCCTGGTTCATTGTGCAGCTCATTAGAAGTGAGATGGGTGAAACCAGGACCCCACATTTGTTCCCTTACCAGTTCCTGATGATTTTCGATCACCAGGAGGGAAGCATTGTGCAAAGAGCAGTGGCTCTGACTAGAGTTCCAGTTGGCTTCGCGCTCTGAGAGGTAGTAGCATTTCCTCTGGAAATACAGCCAACCTGATGGACAGAGTTCCAGGGAAGGACAGACAGGAAAATCTTTGGCCGAAGAACGGTTTACTGTGAAAAGACAAAAAACCAATCTACCTATTTCGTCCAACTGGAAAAGGTTTCTGGAGCATTTTAGCTTGCTTTCTGACTGCATCATCTAAAATCATCTAAGTCTAACCATGGTGTTATTACTTCTGCTCAGCAGAAATCATTATTGTAAACTATCGTAAACCCTTATGGTTGCTGGCATACCTTTAAAGTGATGATCGGGGCAGGGTGGTAGAAGTAGCTGAGAAGGTGATAAAAACGTATCCTCCAAGGACTCTTCTACAACTTACATATTTCTGATAGCTATAGTTGTTGCACGTTTCTTCCCTGCAGCTGCATTAATAGCTTTGTTTATTATAATGTCATTTTTTGAAGGACTACAGATCGGTTGCAAAGAACAATCTTCCATTTGTTATTTGTTTTCTTGAACTTGGGTTAAGACCAACAGTAAGGTTACAAACTTGAATGCCAGAAGTACACTAAGACTAAACTGAGCACTTCCTAATGCCACTGCAACTAGCGGAGTCACTTCTCCAGCACTTGACCACAATTTTAAACACTATGTCATGAGACATCTATTTAACTTTGAGATGCGGCAAGTTCTGAATAAACCTTTTGAGGTTTTGAGGGACTTCTGACCAGAATACACATTTTATCTGGTAATTTCTAAGGCTAATAATATCTTCTTTTTAAATGATTTACACACTTACCAAACTGAATACACAAAATCAAAATGACAGCAGCAGTAAGGACTCCAGTGACACCTCGCCATAACCAGATATTTGAGAACAGACCTGAAAAAAAAAGGTCAGGAAATTTAAAATAAAACCAGCTGAAAGGGGAGTAGAGCCCAGGATCCATGAAGCTGTTCCAAAAAAAGTTGCTCTCCATGGAGAGCAGGCTGGGAGCAGAGCTGAAGATTAGGAAGTGTGTGACATTTAGCTTGTCATCACAAAGCTACTTAGCTAACAAGAACTGTGAATTACTCAGAATTTTAATTACATCATCCGGAACTTAACCTAATAGTGAGGTAGTTCCCGACACTCCAAAGCAATTGAAAAAGAAAGAAACGAGCATGGAACAGATGAGGGTGAAGACAGTAAGTCTGAGGTTGACCTGATGCCTGAACATGGCACAGATAAGAGAAATGAAACAAGTCATCAGCTCCGGAGCCCAAAACTCTTGAGGAACATGCAGCCTTATCCCACAGTGACATCTTTTCAAAGTTTCCTTTTCTTCCCATCTCCTTTCCACGAGCCAGCAGCGAGCTGGGTTCGGAGGTGGGAAGGACCCACCAACTTCCCACCGCCGTGTCTTCTGTCAAACTTTGCAGGCAGTAGAAAGGGACGAGGTGCCCCTGGAAGGCTGCAAAGGGAGGGTCCCCCCTCACGGGTGGTCGCCCTGCTGCCAGCACATGGGTCTGCCCGGGCAGCCTCCTACCTCTGTGAAGAGCCAGAGCACACAGGTGGAGTTATCTAGCCTCCACGCACAAGGTGAGCCCCACGGGACGCTGTCACGGGGCCGATTCCCAGCCGGCCTCACGCACGTCGCAGTCCACACGATGCCCGGCACATCCCGGCGCATTTCTCGGGTGGCTCTTGCAGCCCGGAGCCACGCGCCGTCCGCCTCCCCGCCAGCCCGGGGACGTACCGCGTGGCCGGCGCCCCTCGACGGCAGGACCTCCACCCGATCGGCCGCTCCACGCCGGGCGGACACTCGGAGGCTGCCCCGGCCAGGGGGCTTTCCAGCGGCCTGGCGGCTCCCGGGACGCCGCTGGCAGCCGCCGCCGCGCCCGGCCCCACGGCTCCGCTCCCGGGCCGGGAGGAGCGGCCGGCGTCACCTGNNCGGGAGCTGCGCAGCGACTCACCCCGCGCCCCCGCGCCCGCTCTCGGCCCCCCTCTTCGGCGGGGTGGGCTGGCGCCCCGCCCGGCTGCGGCCACGGGAGCCCCCGCGACGTCCCCCCCCGGCCCCTCTGCCTTCGCCCCTTCACCTTTGCGGGACCCCTTGCCCCGCTCTGGGGAGCCGCTGCCGTCGCCGCCGCCGACCCCTCGGCGTCCCATGGGTGCAGAGCGGCTGTCCCGCCGGGTGGGGAAATCACGGGGCCGGAACTGCTGGAGCGCCCGGCCTCGGGGGTGGGGGCAGGCGGTGGCCGGCGGTTGCGATCCGCTTCACCCGGCCCCGGCCCCGGCCCCGGCCCCGGCCCCGGCAGCCGGGGGGGCGCGGGGAGAGGCCGGACCTCCCGGGCTCTTCGTCACGGTGCGTGGGCTCGGTGCCAACCGAGCCGCTTTGTGATAGAAAAAAAACGGGAAATGGCTTAAGAACTTGGCTCCCACCAGATCTCGCTGTGATTCTCTCTGACATCAGCAGATTTCGGGACTCGGGAGGGACCTAACATAAAGCAAGAGCAGAAGGCTCTTGCTGCCTTTGTATTTAAATGTTGACTACTTAAAACTTGATCTCTTTAGAAAACCTGGCTGGTGATTTGCCTCACCCAGGAAAGCATAAAGCCTGCTGATGCTGACTTGCCGGCTGTGGGGATGAAGGTGTATCAGAATCTGCAGCGTCGCTTGTACGACAGGGCCATACGTATCAGGAAGGCTGGCACACAGTACAGACATTTCATCTGGTGTGTCATGTGCAATAACTGGTTTACTTACAACAGATCTTGGCCGTGTTGCATGTTCAAATAGCCAGAGGAACACTGCTCTCTTCAAGTCAATGTGCGGGCTCTGTGTGAGGCTGACAAGGAATTCAGTGTTGGTTTATCCAAAACAGGCATCTGTACCTGAGGAGAAAACCTTAAATAGAAAACCATGAGCATTACACTTTATGCTTTCATTGCAGTCTCCAATTACTTTGGCTCTCAAGGATTTTGAGCAGTAATCAGTTGCTGAAAATTGTCTCCAGATGTTTATATTTACAGGTTATAAAGAGCCATATAAACTTTATACTTCCATAAATATACATTGACTTGCAGTTGATTTTAGCCTTTGTCTGCAGCAGATGCTTATTTAAGCAATGGACTGGGAGACCTGGACAGGCCAGCATGCCTAGGATGACACCTGAGAAGAAACAGGCAAAATGGTGAAGAAGAAGGCTTAAAGCATGGTGGTTTCAGGAAAGGTAGGGAACTGAAGATGCCCAGGAGAGGGAGAAAGGGAGAGGGACGAGGTAATGAGTCCAGACAGCAGAAACCATGGACACTTTAAGAGGTTTTGGGAGACCTGAACCCAGAGGGGGAAGAGAATTAGAGTGTGGTGTGGAATTAGAACAGCAGGGAGGTTCAATACCTCTTCCCTATAGAGCAGATTTTGCATACAAGGCAATAGTGGAATATGAATGTATACACAGCTATTATTCTACGAACGGGTTATTCAGCATTTATTCGCTCTGAAGAAGTGGCTCCCTGTCCTAGTTTTGGCTGGGATAGAGTTAATTTTCTTCCTGGTAGCTGGCATAGTGCTGTGTTTTGGGTTTAGTATGAGAATAATGCTGATAACACACTGATGTTTTAGTTGTTGCTAGGTAGTGCTTACCCTAGTCAAGGACTTTTTCAGCTTCCCATGCTCTGCCAGGTGAACAAGAAACTGGGAGGGGCCACAGCCAGGACAGCTGACCCAAACTGACCAAAGGGCTATTCCATACCATATGACGTCATGCTCAGTATATAAACTGGGGGGAGTTGACCGGGGGGCAGCGATCGCTGCTTGGGGATGGGCTGGGCATTGGTCGGTGAGTGGTGAGCAATTGCATCACTTGTTTTTCTTCTGGGTTTTGTTCCTCTTTTTTTTTGTTGTTTTCCTTTTCCCTACATCATTATTTTATTATTATTATTATTTCAATTATTAAACTGTTCTTATCTCAACCCATGAATTTTCTTACTTTTGCCCTTCCAATTCTCTCTCTCATCTCACTGAGGGGGGAGGGTGAGTGAGCGGCTGTGTGGGGCTTGGTTAAACCACGGCACTCGGTCTCTTGCCGTTCAGACCTGCTTGTTACTGAGATCAAAAATAACTCACTGTGGCTTATAACCGCAGAGCATTCAGGGGTACTATTTTCACGTTTACTCACCCACTAATACAGAAGATACTTTTGATGGTTGCAGGCCATTCTCCAGGCTGACAAAAAAACCTGAGAACCTGTAACATCTTCAGCTGTGAATCATCTGATGCTCCAAAACTACTAGAGTTATAACCCCAGATGCTTATTGGCAAGACACTTGACCTTTACTTTCCCAGATCAGTTTGGCTAAGACACCTCCAGACTGAAGAGTAAGCAGGCTGCTGATGCTATCGAGGATGTGTGATTTGGCAGGCTCCCGCCACCTGAGCTTAATGCTTCAGTGAGGGAGGGCTGCTGCCGAACTACCCGTAGACTAGTTGAGCGTTTGCACCGAGTGTCCAGGCTGATCTTGGAGGATCTTGTTCATCCTTGTACCAGAGCAGAACGCAGTGTGTAGACTGAGTGCAAGAGGGACACTTGTCCAACCCACGCTCAGCTGCTGGCTCTCCTGTCTTGTGCCTTACCAGCTTGAGGCATATGGGCCTCTGCAAAGGTAAGTCTGCAAATTCATCTGCACAGGTAACTCCCATGGACATCACTAGAGGCTGTTGGGGTGCTGAGGACAGCCATTTGGAAAAGGCAAATGTTTATTTTTGCAGGAAAAAAATGTCTCCCATAAGGCACTGCAAGGCCATATATTTATTTTTTTTTAATCTGCATATTTGGTTTCATGAAATGTTCCCACATTTTATGAAGTGAAGATTGAAAAAGAAGATTGGAATTTCTTAAAGGAAAAAGGCAAAAGACAAAAATACCCTCCAAACTGAATCACTGGAAAATTACTTTAAAATATTGTCATGATGTAGGGAGAAAATGCAAACATTCTAAGTAAAAAGCATGGCATTTTCCAAAAGTAATTGTTTTCTCTGGAAAAAAGAAATGGCCCCTGCAATACTAGGAGTCTCATGGGATTGGCTCAAAAAGTTACAGCTGGGTTCTGTGATGCCACCCCCTGCCCACTGATACCACAAATAATCTTTGATTACCTTTCATCACTCACTAACGTGCTACCTCTAACTTTTCTGAAGAACTGCGTTCAAATTACGCAAGGAGAAATCACTGCATGTCAGAAGTTTAGAGGTAGAGGATGCATGCAGGAAACATCTGAGCTGTGGTCACAGAAGCGTACTGCGGAGGTGCCCGAGTTCGACTGCTACGGAACAGCTCCCACGCTTGTAGCAGTCTCGCTGTGATTGCACAGACTGGGGTGGACTAATTTACCCAGCTCTTGGTTGACTTGTCAGTCCATCTCTATCTCCCTCGCCAGTCAATGGAAGAACGACTGGTGAGCCCAGAATCTTCAGTCAGACCTTGAGACATTTGTACCCCAAACAAGATTAACTTCTGATATTTTGGGGTGCTTTGGAAACTGTAGTAAAGTCTACATATATCAGACAAGTGTTAGTTTCTTAAGGTCCCACTGAACTGGGCCAATCCGTTTATTAGAAAAGGAGCTGAATTAATGTTACAGTGTTCCTTTTTATATGTTTTAAAGCTAGTAACCCTCCACTGATCTGTAGATAGGTACCTCTCATGTAGTAAAAAGCATGGCTTTTTTGTGATGTTTCGATTGTACTCCCCCAAAGCCTCCTGATCTCAGTATGTCTCTGTACCATAGGAATCCTGTCAGTAAATAAGAAGGAGGAAGGTAATGAAAGATTTGCATTTTGCTTACTATTCCTGAAGTTTATTTTTCATTAATCCTATGTTCAGCTGAACAAAAATACATTTCTTCCTTAATAGTTATAAAATTTTTACTATTCTAGTGCCTATTACTTTTTGAGGTGATATATTTTCAGGACGATATTGAGAGGTTCCTGCGATTCCTAAAGTGAAATCGTTAGACTGGAAAGGCAAATACATTTGCTTATCTTTAAGTTGTGAACATTTCTGTTGTATAACATGAAACTAGTCAGATGAGTAAAAATAATATGGGAAATATCCATGGTTTAGACAATAAAATGAAAGAAAAAGATGAAGGATGAATGTAGCAGAAATAATGTTGAGCGGCTTATGGGACATCATGCGTACTTAGTAGTTTTGAACATTAAAAAAGTTAGTCTCCTTTGGAAAGTATTTAACAGAGGTATTAGCAGATTGTATTTACTGCAGAAGTTAAGCATTTTGTGAAGTGCTGGGTTGAGGATGCTGCATATGTCAGACAAGTAGGTCTTTTACACCAAAAAAGCTCAGTCGTTCTGCTGCAGAAGTCTTGCAAAACATTATTTTGGAATGTTTTGGAATAGGAGGCAAGGAATCCAGCTACATTATCAGCTGTGCTTGTATTTTTGGTGAGGCTAGTATTCACTAGGATTGTTATTTACTTGTTTAGAGCACTTGTGCGTTGTTATTATGTAGTAGAAGACATAGCCCCTGTCTTCAAGAACTGACAGTCTTAACACTGAAAATGACCTGGGGGAGGATAGAAATAAGTAGGGAGGGTTGGAGTATGGAAGAGAAAGCACCACAGCATTGTAATGACATGAAAACAATTAACATTAGTATGCTGAACAAAACAGATAAAAATATAAAAATAAGCCTGACGGGGAGATTAGAGTAGAAAGCTCAGATGATAGAAAGAAGCTTATTTGGCTTTATCTACAGAACCTGATGGTCTGGTTCAGTAGAATAATCAATAACGATTAGTAGCTGTACTTCCTGTAAATGTTATCTTCCAGGAAAGTTCAGAATTTCTTTATAGATAATATGTGATTCACCATAGAGCCAACATCACATTTAACACCTTGAAAAGTCACTCACCATTTGAATCCTTTGCAGCCACAAACCAAAAAAGGTTCCAAAAAAGTCCAATCGTAGATTTTGCCAGCTGAGTTTGGTGTCATCACGTCCCCCATACGGGTAAGCAGGCATCAGAACTTTCTCCCCAAAATGTCTGCAGGCTGTGCATCTGCACCAGGAAGGCCAGAATTGAAACGAGACCATGCAGCTACATCATCAGCCAGAGACCTCCGTTGCTTCTACTGATAGGTCCATCCTCGACCAAAGAGGAGACGAAAGAAGCGCGTGCAGCCATCACCTGTGACTTTTGAAATGGTGAGTCATCCTGACAAGGGCTTGACAGAGCTACTCGACTCAGTTTCCTGTTCAGCATCCTGTGCAGTTTTCTCACAGCTGCAGCCGGTGGAGCTGAGCACTTTCCATCAAAGGCATGAATAACATTTGGTCTGCTCAAAAAGGTTTGTTTTCCTAATCTATATCAGTTTAACAAGCTTTTTTTCCCAGCATTGCCTGCTGTCATGCTGGAAGGTACCGTAGCAAGAAGTGCTGTCCTCCTTGGTCGACCAAAGCAAGGGAAGGATGTTGCATGAGGAGTGCAGTAAGAGACCTGCATGGGCTAACGGGTCTGCAGAGAGATCAGACCATCTCATGGTATGACGAGTATCTGCTAAAAAGGAAACCAATATGCCGTTGGTTTATATGAGCATTGTAATATTGTCAGTGCTATCCTTCACCGTATTCTTTATACATCCTGTAAGCCTGCTCGCTGTTTTGACAGCAGATCTACGTTGGCAGTACATCATCACTGAAATGTCCATCTGGCAGCAAAGTCCTTTTCTTGCATTGTTACATTTATCATTTAGAACCATATGAATTTTCTTCCATGTGCAATAAATAGTGCATTAACTTCATTTTTTTGGACACAAAAAGTCACTTGTCATTGTAAGGTCAATTCACATGCCTTGTTTAGGCATCTGCATTTCTTCACTATCTGCTGAAGTCCTTGATCACCTAAATAATCCAGGGTAGCCTGAAAATTTTGCTGTGTCAGTACTCTCTTCCACCCCAGAGATTGTTAAATCAGTATTAATATTAAATATTTTAGCAACATAAGCAAATTCAGTGTGGTGGTGGATTAGGCATATTATGGAACTGAAAGTAGTCCTTATTACATAAATATTCAAAATCAGAGTGAGATGGGGAAAAATAATTGGTGTGCATTGCATACATGAGTACTGTTTGACCTATTTCCATTTAAAATACTTGTGTTCAATAAGGGTGGCTGATGAGGTGAGGAAAAAATGTTGCCAGTGGTTTGGAAACCAGACATAGCTATAAAACTAGAATCTCTGTTTCTTTCACACTGATGTCCTAGGCAAGATTCTGTATGGTAAACACTTAGAGCAACAGGAAGATTGTGATCTCTGCCAGGAAGAGCTTGCAGTCTAAATAGAAAAGGTCTGCAATAAGGCCAGAGAGAGAAATGATTGTTAGCCACATTTTACAGGTGAGAATCAATGTGCAGAGGGCTGCAGTCCTCATGTCTACATAGGGAATCTATAGGCAGGAGAAAGAAAGGAGAAGACATGGTCTTGTGTGTCATCCTTCCTGTCAGGAGATAAATTTCAATAAACAGATGTCTGAATGAAAAGCAAACTGTAGAACATGTTGCTGAAAGTTGATTTGTTGTTGAAGGACTGTGATCTCATGGTCTGCAAGTCATTTGAATACTTTTTCCTCTCTTAATATAAAAATGCATTTTAATGATATTTGAAGTTCTTGGTTTAGGATATTAAACAAACACTTCCCTGATTCTAATGCAAGAATGAGGCCAACAAAGACAAATGATTTTTTGAGCTGCTGTCATTTCTTGTGTCCTTAACTTTTTGAGTATTCTAAAGCAATACAAGAGACTATGTTAGAATAGAATATTTCCATTGGAAGGGACCTATAACGATCATCTAGTCCAACTGCCTGACCACTTCAGGGTTGACCAAAAGGTAAAGCATGTTTATTAGGGTCATTGTCCTAATTCCTCTTCAACACTGACAGGCTTGGGGCATTGACCACCTATCTAGGAAGCCTATTCCAGTGTTTGACCACCCTCTTGGTAAAGAAATGTTTCCTGATGTCAAGTCTGAACCTCCCTTGATGCAGCTTTGAACCATTCCCACGCGTCCTGGCACTGGGAGAAGAGATCAGCACCTCCCTCTCCACTTCCCCTCCTCAGGAAGCTGTAGAGAGCGATGAGGTCAGCCCTCAGCCTCCTTTTCTCCAAACTAGACAAACACAAGTCCTTGGCCGCTCCTCATAGGACATGCCTCCCAGCCCTTTCACCAGCTTTGTTGCCCTCCTCTGGATGCATTCAAGTATCTTCACACCCTTCTTAAATGGTGGGGCCCAGCACTGCACACGGTACTCAAGGTGAGACTGCACCAACGCTAAATACAGCGGGATAATCGCCTCTTTTGACCAGCTGGTTACGCTGTATTTGATGCACCCCAGGATGCGTTTTGTGCTCTTGGCTGCCAGGGCACGCTGCTGACTCATGTTGAGCCTGCTGTCGACCAGCACCCCCAGCTCCCTTCCTGCAGGGCTGCTCTCCAGCCACTCCTCTCCCAATTTGTTCTTGTGCCCGGTGTTACTCTGACCTAGGTGCAGAATCCAGCATTTGTTCTTGTTAAATTTCATCCCATTAATCATTGCCCAATGCTCCAATCTATCTAGATCCCTCTGCAAGGCCTCTTGTCCCTCAAGAGAGTCAACAGCACCTCCCAATTTAGTGTCATCAGCAAACTTACTAATGGTGCATTCAACTCCTGCATCCAGATCATTGATAGATATATTGAACAGAACTGTTAGAGGGCAAGTAAGAAATGCAACTAAATGACAAATTGTTCTTCCATCTCTTTCTCGCCTACCAACTTAGAGCAAGAGAGAATGAGGTGGAAAGCAAACTGTACCAGAATATGGATGATTTCTTGAAATGCGGCACTCCTCAGAGGCACAGACATATCAGTGCAGTGCGGTCTGAAGGCCTGTTCTTCAGCAAGCATGGAGTTAACACCAGCCCTTTCTCCATGTCCTCTGCAGCCAGTGTAGCCAACCGCATCGCATGTATATTTATGGTCTGCAGAAGAAAAGCTGCTGAGACAAATATTACCCTGTAAGGTCTATGAGAGGATGTTTGCCGATCAACTGCCTAGTACAAGATAGCATCTCTTCATTGTAAGGACAGAGTACTATCTTTTTTTTGTTTCCTGTTGTGCTGGTTTTGGCTGGGATAGGGTTAATTTTCTTCACAGAAGCTGGTATGGGGCTGATGGTTTGGATTTGTGCTGGAAACAGTGTTGATAAGACAGGGATGTTTTAGTTACTGCTGAGCAGTGCTTACACAGCATCAAGGCCTTTTCTGCTTCTCACACCACCCCACCAGCGAGCAGGCTGGGGGTGCACAAGGAGTTGGGAGGGGACACAGCTGGGACAGCTGACCCCAACTGACCAAAGGGCTATCCCGTACCATACGGCATCATGCTCAGTATATAAAGCTGGGGGAAGAAGGAAGGGGGGGACATTCGGAGTTATGGCATTTGTCTTCCCAAGTAACCATTACACGTGATGGAGCCCTGCTTTCCTGAGGATGGCTGAACACCTGCCTGCTGATGGGAAGTAGTGAAGGAATTCCTTGTTTTGCTTTGCTTGAGTGCACGGCTTTTGCTTTACCTATTAAACTGTCTTTATCTCAACCCACAAGCTTTCTCACTTTTACTCTTCTGATTCTCCACAGGGCTCCCCACTCTGTAGGTGACATGTGGGCCAAGGTGATAGTGTGTAGTTGTGGTCCATGACTCCCGCCGTGTGGGGTGGCGGGGAGATCACCATGAAGGTGCAGATGGTGATGGCGGTGTGGGTTGTGGCACTAGCGCAGCAGTTCCTGTGGTTTTAGTGAGGTCGTGGTGGTGACAGTAGCTCTCCTGCTTCTGCTTCTGATCATGCAGGGAGGAAGGTAGGTACCAGGAAATGAGCTCTCTAGGAGCAGGAGTGCATGCTCCTGCTGCTGTAGCACTCGGCATATCCCACCTACTCAATTGCAGAAAGTGTGGGGGTCCAGTCCTTCTTCATTTCCTGGCCACTATCTCTACTGTTTATATCCATCCACAGGGGTGGTTTTTCCATCCATAACAAAAATAAATGATGCCTCCTGCCTCAAAAATGGCGTGGGAGCAAGAAAAAAAGAGAACACGGAGAGAAAACAATTGATTGCAGAAAAGGACAAAACGAAAGCGAGGGCAAGGACCAGAGGGTTAAAAATAAGAAACTAGAGGAGAACACCAAGCAGATCACCCCTCATTGCACCTTTAGGTCCTTGAAAGCACCCTGAGAGCAGCAGACATTGTCCGTTGATGCTCCCCCAGAGACATGATAGGGTGAGAGAACAGAAACAGGCCCCTGCTTTTGTCAGGATCCCACAACAGCCTGCCTCCTGATAGAAGGCCAGCTTGTTCAGGACAGGAGGAGCTTAGAGCCATGTTCAGTTCTGCACAGATTTCCAAGTGCCAATGGTAATGACTGATGCCATTTCTGCCAGGCATCAGAAAGGACAAGCCAGCTCCCAGAACAAGTGACCCATCACCTGCAGAGCTACTCAGCATAATCTCTTCCTAAGTGCTGGTGTTCACAACTACATTTGCTTCAAACAGCACTCTGTGCTGGCTTCTTCTTTCAAGACCTACATGGCTTTGAGAGTTTTCCTCTTTTCTAACACCTTGCCATTTCAGTGCAGCACTCTGCACCAAACTAGAAGCTATCAGCTTTGAAAAGCCGCCCTGAAGCAGCAGAAGGCTCTGCCAGAAGATGTTATATTCTGGACAGTGGTTGGGGAAAGATTGATCTGCAATGCAGAGATGTGGGGCTTGCCCCCCTACTTGTTGCATGAGGCATTCGAGTGCCAGCAATCCCCAGCATGGGGGGAGTTGCTGATGTTTCCCATCCTGAATGAGCATCAGACAGGTTTAAAACTAGAGCAAGAGATTCCATGCATAAAGCTACAAAGAAAATACTGTCACTGTTGATGGTAAATACCAATGCTGTACAGTTTACAAAACATTTTGAAATGCAGTGCCTGTGCCTTTTGCCCTGGCAACCCTGAACTATGCTGTTGCAATTTTTGGGTCATTTCTAAGAAGTTGTGACACAATATTTCTTAATGAGTGAACCCATAATGCATTTCCAGTACCAAACAACTGTGGAAGTGCCACTGTAAATGTCACTTTCCAACTACATTAGGGCTCATGCGTGAGGCAAAATGTTCTTTTCTGCCACTGTGAAGATGCAGCTTCAAAGAGATTTTGAGGAGCTGGTATTCAGAGCTTGGCCATGAAGGTAGCTCTCACACTATTCTAGCAGTATGCACTGCGTCGTTCTTGGAGTACAGTTATTGCTGTTACTGATTGATTGATACTCTATTATTGACTGCTGGTAGTAATTTGCAATAATAGCTCAATACATATACATATTCGCTTTATTAACCATAGGTATACTTGCTAGTGGTGTTTTTTTGTGGCAGTTTACTTGCTAGTGGTGATTTGTGTGGCATTTGTGGTAATCTGTAATAAATTAGAGAAATTTAGAGGATAAAAGCCTCCATATCCTTGTTTATTACGGGCTCCTGCGAACCCACGGTCGTGATCTCCACACACCTGCAGGCCAGGTAACCCTTTGGGTCAGGACAAGGTGTCAACTCACAGGTACGTCAGAAGTTACCCAAACTATAAAGAAAAGTCTGTGGTATCTCAAAATCTGCATAAATACGACATTATAATGACCATGATCTGACCTGACTGAAGGTATCTGTCCAGAGGTCTGACTCCTCTGCAGAGAGACCGATTTTAATTCGGGAAGCAGAGCTTTGCTTGCTTTACGAGGGACACGGTGCACTGCATTTGCTCTCCCCAGCCCAGGGACTGCCCGTGCCTGCAGCGTGCTCGTGGGGTTTGCTCCTGCTTTTAGCAATTCCTCCTGCAGCCCGTTATGTAGAAGGACGGACACTCATCCCCGCCTCTGCTGTTTGCAGCCCCAGATCCCAGACCCCTTCCTGTAGCATGGGAGGTGTTTGGGAAGTGGGACTGACTGGCCGTGCAGCAGGTAGCACATGCAGAGTTGCAGCTGCCTGCGTGCAAGAGAGAACCTGCTGCGGTAATCCTGGGGCGAGCGGAGCCGAGGGGTGGAGGGATCAGGGTTGACTTTGGTCTGCCTTGGCTTTGTTGTTGGGGAAACCACCAAACCCCATCAAACCAAAAATGTGCAAAACCACACTGAACAGAGCTGTGTAGTTTCTGGTAAGGTATTGCAGAGATGCACGCTTATGGTTGAGCACCTTGTTCCTGTATGGCTTTGGGAGTCTGAGATAGGTATGCTGCAACATGGGTGGAGCTGGTGTAGCCTACTGGGTCACTTCTCAGTTCCCAGTAATGGCTTCCTGCACGGTACTCAGTTTGCTGGGTCTGGCTGAGACCAGGGGAAGTTAAGGCTGCAGGAACACTTTGTGCTCTACTATGCAGTTATAGCTGGCTGGCACAAAATATTTTGGGAGAAAGTTATCCTGTAATGTGTATGGAATGGACAAATGCATGGTATGGACAGGGAGCTTGTTGATTTACAAATTAGTTTTACAGAATACCCTCAGTCTGCATTTATTGTAGCAAATAATCATGGTCTTAGACATGCAAGGATGAGCAGAGAGAGGTATTTTAAAGAGGGTAGAGGAAGAAACAATAACAGCAGCTTTCCCAATCCTTTCTTGAAGAAATTAACATTATAATGGGTATTTCCCCACCTCTTTAATATCTGATTATCTCAGATGTTTGGTGGCTGTGGTCTGCTTGTCTGACGTCCTGACTGAAAATCCCTTTGCCCTCCCTGCTGTTAGCTCCTTCGACAACACACATTGGATTGCTAAAGACTCCAGAGGACTCAACCTGAAACAGGTAGGTGTTTCTTCTGACTCAAGACTCCTGAAGCTGAGTCACCAGGCTGCCCATGCAACAAAAAAGGCCAACCACATACTGGGATGCATTAGCAAGAATATAGTCATCCAGCTGAGGGAGGTGATGGCTCCCCTCTAGTCAACCCCTGTGAGACCACATTGGCAGTACTGTGTCCAGTTTGGGATGCCCCAGAATAAGAGAGAATCTGGCATACTGGAGTGAGCCTAGTGGAGGGGTTGAGGGCTGAAGCACATGATGTACATAGAGAGGCTTTGGGACCTGGGCTTGCTCAGACTTGAGAAGGCTGTCTAAAACTAGGTAATAGGAGAGTGTGGAGAAGACAGAGTTGGACACTTCTCAAGGTGCACAGTTAAAGGACAACAGGCAATGGACACAAGTTGCAACATGGGAAATTCCAGCTTCATAAAAGGGAAAAAAATGTTTTACCATGAAGATAGTAAGGAACAGATACCCAAAAAGGTTGTGGAGCGTCCATCCTTGGAGATACTGAAAACTTGACTGGATGTGACCCTGAGCAAACTGCTCTAACTGGACCTGCTTTGAGCAGGGGGCTGGACTGGAGATCTCCAGAGAACCCTGTGACTTATATGACTCTAATACTTTGAAGGGTCATGGTCAATTTCTTTGTGTGCTTGTAACACATTCAGTTTCTGTAAAACAGGCAGTTGAACCAAAAAATTCTTTCCATCATTTCCTAGTTAGGTTCACGTGTGACTTCAGTTGTTCCAGTTTGGTGAAGTCCCAGTAGGCTTGAACCTGTACCTTTAGCATAGACTTCCTTGCTTAATTTTGTTGGCAATAGCCATAGGACCTTCTCTTCCAGGGGATGATTTATTTTGTGAGTCACTGGCACTGTCAGGACTGTGATCTCGTTAAAACATTAGAAATCAGTTATGCAAGAGTGGATAGAGCTTTTAGGCCTTTGGGTCTATAGCAGTGCTGGCTATAGAGCCCCAGGGTAATCTTCCTCTTATTTGCACTTCCATAGCATCCTCCCCAATGAACTGTCCTTGCTGTATACTTGGCCACATGGTGCTACAGCTGAGAATAGAAGTGAGGTAGCTGGAAAAATAACTGTTGCCCTGTTTCAGTGGTTTTGGTTCCCTGATTTGAGTCAGGCTGGAAAATAATTAGTGCTTATAACACAAGAGGATGGCCATGCAGTGAGGAGGATGGTGAGGGTGGAGAACTGTTTAAGCTTTCATAAGGAGCACTACCTAGAATGTATAACCAGAGCTGCAGGGTATCATGGAATCATAGAATCATAGAATGCTTTGGGTTGGAAGGGACCTTTAGAGGTCATCTAGTCCAACCCCCCTGCAGTGAGCAGGGACATCATCAACTAGATCAGGTTGCTCAGAGCCCCGTCCAACCTGACCTTGAATGTTTCCAGGGATGGGGCATCTGCCACCTCTCTGGGCAACCTGTTCCAGTGTTTCACCACTCTCATGGTAAAAAATGTCTTCCTTGTATCTAGTCTAAATCTACTCTCTTGGGATTTAAAACCATTACCCCTTATTCTATCACAACAGGCCTTACTAAAAAGACTGTCCCCATCTTTCCTATAGGCCCCCTTTAAGTACTGAAAGGCCGCAATAAGGTCTCCCCGCAGCCTTCTCTTCTCCAGGCTGAACAGCCCCAACTCTCTCAGCCCGTCCTCGTNCCACCAGTACCCCGAAGTCCTTCTCTGCAGGGCTGCTCTCAATCCCCTCATCTCCCAGCCTGTGTTGATATGGGGGGTTGCCCCGACCCAAGTGCAGGACCTTGCACCTGGCCTTGTTGAACCTCATGAGGTTTGCACAGGCCCACCTCTCCAGCCTGTCCAGGTCCCTTTGGATGACATCCCATGGTATGGTTCTGTGATATGTGTGAGTCAAAGTGCCAACTCACTCTCACCAGAATCATAGAATCATAGAATGGTTTGAGTTGGAAGGGACCTCAAAGATCATCTAGTTCCAACCCCGCTGCCATGGGGAGGGACACCTTCCACTAGACCAGGTTGTTCAGAGCCCCATCCAACCTGGTCTTGAACACTTCCAGGGATGGGGCATCCACAACTTCTCTGGGCAACCTGTTCCAGTGCCTCACCACCCTCATAGTGAAGAATTTCTTCCTTATATCTAATCTAAATCTACCATCTTTTAGTTTAAAGCCATTACCCCTTGTCCAAATACTACATGCCCTTGTAAAAATTCCCTCTCCAGCTTTCCTGTAGGCCCCCTTCAGGTACTGGAAGGCTGTCATAAGGTCTCCCTGGAGCCTTCTCTTCTCCAGGCTGAACAACCCCAACTCTCTCAGCTTGTCTTCATAGGAGAGGTGCTCCAGCTCTCTGATCATCTTTGTGGCCCTCCTCTGGACTCGCTCCAACAGGTCCATGTCCTTATGCTGGGGGCCCCAGAGATGAACGCAGTACTCCAGGTAGGGGTAGAGGGGAAGAATCGCCTCCCTTGACCTGCTGGTCATGCTTCTTTTCATACAGCCCAGGATATGGTTGGCTTTCTGGGCTGCAAGTACACATTGCTGGGTCATGTTGAGTTTCTCATCAACCAACACCCCCAAGTCCTTCTCCTCAGGGCTGCTCTCAATCCATTCTCCGCCCAGCCTGTATTTGTCTCACTCCCTTTCTAGCCACCTGCATTTCTTCCCCCATTTCTCCTTCTCTGTCACTCATCTGATTGCACTATAAACTCATGCAGCTTGCTGACACAGGAAAAGAAACACCTTGCTTTTTCTGAATTAATTTCCAGAGGTGGTCAGCTGAATTGACTCCACATGCAGTCGGATGGGAACAAGAACTGTCTTGAGTAAAGTGGCAAGAAGGGGAGAGGACATAGGATGAGTGCATAAGGTCTCCTCTTTTTGGCAGCTGTGACCTGTTAAATTAGCACATGTCCTATTGTGAAACCTTACTCTAAGCCACTTCACATAGTTTCACACTTTAACCTGTAAGTAAGGAAATTGGGAAGGGAAAAAAGCCTGTGTTAAAGAATCAAGAGGATCCTTCTGCCTGTTCATTACATGTAGTCTGGGAGTTGTTTCTTGTAAGAAACTCCCTTTATACTGGTTATTTCAAAAGCAGGTGTTGCTTTGAGTTTTGGTGCGTAAAAGAGGTAAATATGTGTCATTGCCTGGCATCAAGCTACAGCTTGAGCTATATGTTAAAAGGTTGTGTCTAGATCACCAGGTGACATCCAGGTCCAAGGCAGGAATTGTCTGGGTCCGGGTGTCACAAAGCTAAGGTGAATCTTTTCATACTGTTCAGTATTTGAGGGATAGAGGGAGTATGTGTCCAAAGTATGCTTCACTTTTCGTGGAAACTTTCGTGAAAGCTTTGCTTTCAGGGAGGACTGTGTCTTCCCTGTTCAGTGCAATTCCACAGCATTTTTAGTTTCCATACTCCTCCATGCCTTGCCAGGCTACTTAACACCTCTCTTGGCTTTGTTTTGCTCTGTCTTTTTCTTAATCTAGATGTGCTCGTAGACAGTGTTTATGTGCTTGTCCTGCTTCCTTCCAGTTAACTGACTGTGGATCTCAGTATTACTGACCCCTACCCCTGAAAGGTCCAGGATGTGTGTGGAGTGCAGGCGGAAGGTCACCTCTAGGAACATTGCACTGAAGAAGAAAGTGATCGATCCACCTGCTTCACCCCGTTCCTCAGATGTGAGAGTATCATCAGGTGAGCTTAGCAGAGAAGTGGTATTTATTAGCTGTCCTTGCTATGGATGGAAATTGCAATACTGTATTTGGCAGGACATTTAAATATTTGAGCCTCTCGCAGCCTTGGTATGTCTTCGCTGTTTGTAGGTGAGACGTATGTGCAAAACTCTGCACAGAAAAACAGAGGTGAAAGATACAGCTATAGTGGTCGGCGCCTCATCCCTCCTTTGCAGTGCCGGTGTGCAGAACGGCAAGTTTGGGATCAGGCAATGACTGTTAGAGTGGAAGATGGTGGAACAAATTACTCAGGAGAAACTGTAGTAAGACTTGTTTTCATGCAGTTACTGAACTTAGTTCACCTTTTCCCTAATAGGTGGTATATCTTGATATAATATGTATTTAGCTGAGGAGAAATTTTAAATATAGGAGATCCAACTCTTTCAGCCCATACTTACGTCCTACTCATACAAACTTGCAGACTTACAAACAGCTGATTTAGCTGAAATCCTGGGGGAAGTTGAAGGGAAAAAACTGGTTTCAGTAGGTTTACTGTAGAGCTGATGGAGAGTAGGAAAGGACAGCAAACGACTGGAATTGGGTACCAAAGTTTGCTGTCTAAACCTGGACAATATGAATATCACCCACCATGTCACTATTTTTCTGTAAACTAGTGCATGTGCCGCACTGCAGCACTTCTGTGCTGTTACCCAGCAAAAGGTTTTGTTCCTTAACATGGCAGACACTGGATGGTTTCTGTTGTTCTTTTTCTCTTTGAGTTGCAGGCATCTGAAAGCAAGGAGACTAGTTCAGAAAACGGTTCTCACACTCTGGTAAACAGGGAAAAAAACCAACAGAAGCAAAAGAATGAACTAAGTGCAACAATCTAGATAAAGAGATTATGATTAACTGATTATCTCTGCTTCTTTTACTCAAGTGACTAATCTGGATTATTTTTACAGATCTTTAGGGTGAGGCTTTGCACACTTACTCCTTTATACGGAGTAGCTCTGTAACTGACCCATAGGCTTGAGGTATGTATCATCACACTCTGTTTCTGTCTGCATTGCTTGTTCTGTGATCTTGGGCAAAAAGCTTAAGAGACTTGCTTCGTGCTTCTGATCCACTCCTGTGCTTGCTCTGAGTGCCGTGGAGGGCTCACGCTAAGGACTGGTGTGTTTGCGTGTGTGCATTGTATATCTGAAACGACTCATGACTTGTTCATACACAGCTCCACAAGCATTAAGACAGGTGTCGGTGACATTAGATGAAGGAATATGGCCACCATTCTTAAATTAAAACTCAGATGTTGTATTAAACTCCCCTTGTCTAAGATACTACAGAAATCCTAGAGTTTGCCTTTCAAGTAATGCAGAAGAAAATGGGAAGCGGTAGGTTGTGTGCCATAAACCTGTTCCCATCTTGCTTTGATTTCCAGAAACGTTTTCTGTTACCGTATGAAAATGTTGGGAAGGCAGGCTTTCCTACCCAAGCCTGACAAATGTTCAAAAATGTCTTCTTCCCTGGGACAAGAGGAAGTATTTTGAAGCAGGAGGACAAAGAAAGCAGTGGATGAATGGGGATTAAGGAAGGATCCCATTTGATAGACAAAAAAAAATATTCTCTCTGAGAAGGAGGCAGAGTAGCGAGGGCAGAAAAGACACTGTGAGTGGAAGAGAGAACTGCGTATAACCAAAAACACCCCCAAACCCTAGATCAAGGCTCTTCTCTTAGAAGGTCTCAGAGAAGCCACAAGAAGTGAAGCACTAAGTGTGAACATTCAGAAATGCAGGTACCACGGTGTCTAAGGGTCAGCCAAGAATTTGACCTCATGTTGGAGAAATGACAGCAAAACCTGGCCTTGTGGTTACAGTCTAAGCAGATCAAATAGGTGCAGGGTGCAAGCAAAATTAACAGTCACCTGGTGGCAACTTTGGGGGAACTTTGCAATTTTGGAGAAGGGTGAACTAAGTGAAGTAAAAGTGCAGAAGTTGCTGCCAGTCCTTTCCTTTGCTGGTTGAATAGTTGTTTGCAGAGCCTGCAGACTGCCTGGCTGCTCTCTGCACTTCTTCCTCTGGGCAAAAGAGGGAAGAAGAAACTATCCTGTTGCCTCAAATTGGGGCAATTTCTTCTGTGCAGCACAGGATCTCAAGGAACTGAAGGGTGAAATAAGAGGGGAACCCCTCTGTCCTCCACTTTTTATCTCTTATTTGCCCAAATGATAATTGTGTTTATTCCAGCCTGTTGGGGTTCTACATCCTGTTACAACTCAAACTCTTTCTTTGTCACTTTTTTTCCTTTCCCCAGTGCCAGGTTCACCAGAAGTAGGTGGTAATGCTGTGCCTCCCTCAAATTTCACTCCTTTGCATAGTGCTGAGGATAGTTCCTCATTATCCACTTGCCTCCCTAGAAAAGAGAATGTCCAACAGGAGAGTCAAAATAAAAAGTCACATAAAGTAGTAGTTTTTGGTAATGCCACATGTAAAGAAGGCCTTTGACTCATCCACTAGCTCCCAAGAGCCTTTACACTCAGTAAAAATGAACAGAAGAGATTATTCACCTGCAGACAAGAAGTCATTGTCTTCTGGTAATCGGGGTCTGTCAGAACTACAGGGTGGAGGAAGCACAAAGAAAAACCAGCAAGAAGGAGACAGCCAGATGAAGAAGGTCTTGGAAACATTGGGCAATATAGTGGAGCAACAAAGAGAAACTCAGGAGAACCTAAGATTTACAGCTGTTTAGAGGAGAACAAGAAGGTAGCAAAAACCTTCCTTGGTCTTCCAAAAGGGAAAATGAGCCAAGTCCTGCCTCCACACGATTCTGTACCTAGCGCAAAAGACATACCTAGCGTTTGTGCCTGTGTCACCAAAAAGTTAATCTGAAGTGAGGCAGAAGAGCAAGTACCTGGAGGAGTGAGAGGCCATCCACTGTTTTTATTTTGTCTGGTTGTAGCAAAAGATTTGTGCCAGGTTCTGAAATCCTTTTTCTAAACTGACCCGCCAAAGGACAGACTGCTGTTCATTAGAGTGTTTTGCAACTAGGACTAGTTGCATGTTTTCTTAAATTATGAAAAAATACATGGAGAGCTCCTTTTGTGTTCTTATTTTTTTGCCTAGGTTTGCATTTTGGTTGGAGAAATTAAAACAAAAAGCCTCTGCATGCAGTAGGCATATATTTTGATGTGACCACACCAAGAAAATGCAGACTGAATAAAAGTTTTGGACATACCGACCAAATCATTCTTTCTTAGAGTATGTCTCAACTGCAGTGGTTTAAGATAGCTCAGAAATAGGTCGTGATTTTGGGGAATGTGGAGCCATCTCCACAGCTCCTACCCATCAGTAAGAGCCGTGCATCCGTAAGTAATTTAGTACAGTCCCAATGGCTTGTCACTGTTGGGTGTTTGCTCTTGGAGACGTTTCTGTCTTAGCTTCAGAGTGGCTGTAACACGTACTACTCTGTTTCTTCAGCATAAGAGGACTCGACCTTGTAGGCTTTCCATGGCCTTCAGGGTTCTCCATAGTTAGCTCAGTGCCAGCGCTGGTGGGTGCAGTGTGCGTTGCTCTAGAGAGCCAGCTCTGTGGGTACAGTACAGATTTCCTGAGCACAAGGTGATACCACTCGTAAAACATGCTGACTCCAGTGGATAGGAGCATGTTGGCTCCAGAATGCAACAGCTGTCAGCATAGCCTGCCGCAGTTACTGACCAATTTATTTTTTCTCTTGCAGCTCCAGAAAAGGCCCCCCACCGTATTTTTTTTCTTTTTTTTTTTCCCCAGTGAACCCATTCAAGGCAGTGGCACATAGCAATGCACCCGTCATTGCTATTCTGGTGTGACTTTCAGATGTCAATTCAGCTGCAGCTTTGCAAAATGTGGCATCAGCAAATGCATTGCTACTGTTTTGAATGGCCTGAGTGCTAGTTTGCTGGGTGGGTGATTTCAGTGAGGCTGGTCCAGCAATCAAAATGCCTGAGAGTTCATTGTTTGGAGGAACTTGGAACACTTTTATCCTTGTAATTTGTTTTCAGTACTAGCAAATCAGTGTCAGATTTTGGCAAGAGGACTGCTTCATCGTTTGATGGCATCTTTTATTAACGGGGTAGTTATGCCTTTATTCAGTTTTCATTCCTCTAGGGTTAGGAAACACTCTGTTCCTTTTTGCAATGGCAATATTTTGTTTCTTTCACACGTTTAAAAATGTGTTTTGTGACTTACAGGTTGTTGTCATAGATCGCTTGTGCACTTGTGTAATAAACCAGTTATTCGAAACACGGTTGAGTTTCTTTCTCACTTGTTGAATGGCTGCCAGGGAATGAGTGAGGCTGTGTGTTACTTCAGGTCCCTGCACTGGGAGCTTTAGGGAAAGGTACAGGATGTGGGGTGTCCATCTGTCTTTTGTGATACAACTTAGAAAAGTACAGAGACTGTATTATGGTGTGTGAGAATGTGGACCTGTGCTCTCTGCATGGAATAATCTGTTTAATAAAGTGTACCATGATTGTGCTAGGCAATGAATAGAGCTCTTAATGGTGAAAAATTAATTTGTGTGGGATGGCGTGTTTGCGTGTGTCTGTTTTGCTCAAGATATACATCCTACTATGNTCTCTTGCAGCTCCAGATAAGGCCCCCCCCCTTATTTTTTTTCTTTTTTTTTTTCCCCAGTGAACCCATTCAAGGCAGTGGCACATAGCAATGCACCCGTCATTGCTATTCTGGTGTGACTTTCAGATGTCAATTCAGCTGCAGCTTTGCAAAATGTGGCATCAGCAAATGCATTGCTACTGTTTTGAATGGCCTGAGTGCTAGTTTGCTGGGTGGGTGATTTCAGTGAGGCTGGTCCAGCAATCAAAATGCCTGAGAGTTCATTGTTTGGAGGAACTTGGAACACTTTTATCCTTGTAATTTGTTTTCAGTACTAGCAAATCAGTGTCAGATTTTGGCAAGAGGACTGCTTCATCGTTTGATGGCATCTTTTATTAACGGGGTAGTTATGCCTTTATTCAGTTTTCATTCCTCTAGGGTTAGGAAACACTCTGTTCCTTTTTGCAATGGCAATATTTTGTTTCTTTCACACGTTTAAAAANGGAATGAGTGAGGCTGTGTGTTACTTCCGGTCCCTGCACTGGGAGCTTTAGGGAAAGGTACAGGATGTGGGGTGTCCATCTGTCTTTTGTGATACAACTTAGAAAAGTACAGAGACTGTATTATGGTGTGTGAGAATGTGGACCTGTGCTCTCTGCATGGAATAATCTGTTTAATAAAGTGTACCATGATTGTGCTAGGCAATGAATAGAGCTCTTAATGGTGAAAAATTAATTTGTGTGGGATGGCGTGTTTGCGTGTGTCTGTTTTGCTCAAGATATACATCCTACTATGTTCTGGAAAAAAAAATTAGAAGCATGCATAGCCTCAAAAAGTATGAATATAAAGCCAGGAAATGCTAACAATTTCTGAAGTGCTTCTGAAAGTTTTGATCCATTTTACTGCACATCAATGAGTCAGTGGTCTTATCACTGGAAACTTTCTAACAAGATCTTGTCTCTTTTGTGTTCAGAAATTGTTAAGTTCTTGTTGTTTTACAAGGACCCTATCTGGTCTAGATTTTATCATTCTGCCTATGTAATCTACTTTCACATCAGTATGAACTCAGACTAATTCCTTGAACAGACAGTTTCTTGACTCATTGTGGTCATTGTAAATAAGACCTGGCTGAAACCAAAGCACGGAATCATATGATTTTTATTCCATTTGCTGTAAATTCTTTGCTGAAATTTAGTGGCAATAGTAGGGCACAGCTGTAGACAGGGACACGAATGGTGTTTGCCAAACCTTCAGATTGGTCTGCAGTCAATGCATTGGTCCAAAATATAAAGAAGCTTCTGTCTTTACCATGAAATACTGATGTGTTCAGTCATGCAAAAGATTGTCTTTCTCTGTCTCTGACCTACTGTGGTTCAGAGGGACAGAGAAGTGGCAGCCCAGCTGAGGAGCTGTAACTCAGCATGAGGAGCTTCTGTGAAATGGTGCTGATTGTGCACCGCAGAAGAAAGGTAATTCTTCAAACTTTGGAGAATGAGAGGTGTCACAGATTCTTTGCTGGGGTAGACAGCAGTGGTGTGATCTTCTATAGAGACACGATTCGCCATGTAGGAGGTTGTAAGAACAGGGTTTTGTGACTTCCTATATCTTCTTAATATTGCAATTCTCTTTGGTGGACAACTGAAGAAAACACATGAGAAACACCACGCAAGTGAGTCCAAGTGATCTGCAAAACCGATGAATGTAGGGTATTGGATGAACTTCAGTGGAAGCCGTAAGTGAGTGGCAAAGTGACTAGATGTGGTACTAGATCACAAAAGGTTCTTCCAGTGTGGAAAAATAAAAGGGGTTTTAAATCCTTTTATGTCTTGGTGTCATAAACAGCTGAAGTGATGAGATGACTTGCCCTCTCTGTATGCACACCAGATTTCATGCTCTTTGGACCCCTCTGAGACTGGATTTACTCTGTCAGCCTAGAAAGAAATGATGCATTGTTTTCTTGGGTTGATTTTCTGCTGAGCTAGTGAGCTGTATGGGCTTCCTACAACTCCCTCTCAGTGGTGGGGAGCTTTTGGTTCAGCTCATGCCATATCTTGAATGTGTCTTTGTCTTTCTTATAAAACTAAGAACATGAAATTCACCTGTAGGATTTCTACAAGGACCTTTTTTTGACTCTTCTGTTGAAAAATCATAGCTGGTTTGCAGATGGATGAAGAATCGTTTTGTATCCATTTGTACCAGTGTTTGGACAAGATTATATGCTCACAAAAGAGAATCTGGGGAGACTTGGACTGTAGTCTAAAGTGAAGAGCTCTCTTCGATAGTAATTGCAATGAAATTAGCTTTCCTTGCCTGCAGTAACAGAGTCTGGAAGATTTTTCTAGTCCTCCCTCAAAGCCCTGTCCTTGCGCAGAAGACATTTGTCAATTTTTTGTAACAGCAGTTCATGCTATCAAATTCTTTATGCTTGAGACATAGTAATTAAGATTCAACAGAGAGCAGGAAAGACACACAGAGTAGGTTCCTGGCAATTACATTCTACAAAATGTTTTCTTAAACTGTAAAGGGGGTGAGATAATTACCGTAGATAGGGCTTAGTACGTCAGAGCCTTTGGCTGTATCCCTTCCATGTATTAAAAGATTTTAATAGTAAGCCACAAAAGAAAGCCACTTGAAAATTTGACAATCATGGTAATGCCTTCAGCATTTTTTCTCACCTTTTATGGAGTATTTAGTTGCTTTGCAAGCCTACTTGGTGTGTCCAAACTTCGAGGTGCATGTATACCAGCTAGCAGACCTCTCTTTTTTTTCTGAACACACTCACACACAGGCAATCATACCCAGGCTTTAGCTCTTGAGTGGATGTTTTTATTTCTTTCATGTTACTGACTCAGGCATCTAATCTGTAGAGAACAGTTGGTGTCTGGACACAGCCTTGTGCTTTACAGTTCCTGGTGATTAACGAAAAGTGTTTCACATCCCATTCTAACACACCCAGTTCTTTTCATGTGTTGTGTAGGGAGCTGAGGTGCTCTGGATTAAACTGGAAGCCAAGGACCTGATGGTTGGGTACTTCAGGACCTTGTACTTCTGCAATGTGCAAGGAAGCATGGTCCAGATCTACACAAGCTAGGACTGTTCAGACATGAATATTTATAGGATGCACTATGAGGATACGTTCCATGCAGCAGGAAGGCAATTTAAGCATGGCAGCATGGGGTTGTATTTGAGTTTGCCCTTCCTCTTTGTACTGGGCAGGATAGTTGCTGCGGCAGGCAGGCTTGTGAAGCCCGCAGAGGCTTTGGCTGTACATTATACAGTGGGGTTCTGGATTCAGCTTTTAAGTCCAGTTTTGCTATTTGCATCTTGTTAAGGTGGTGGATGGATTGCTTGCAGAAGCTTTGAGCAGTCCCTGTGCATTGTTTTGGTTGTCAGTGAGTCAGCACAGATCCTGTATGTCTGTTCTGAAGAGGGTCCTAGGCATAATGGCTGCAGCATTGAAAAGAAGCAGTAAGGAAGTACAGAGAGAATGGGAGGTGGAAGCAGGGACGAGGCTTCACCAGACAGATTATTCTGAGTTTTGTGGTAAGTGCTAAACAAATGCAGTAAGAAACAGGAAGTCAGGAGCAGATATTGTATGTGGTGATGTATGTGGTAGGCTGGACATGACTGTATCAGTCAGCATACACTTGGTGGAAAAAATGCTATGAGTATCTTGGCAAGAATCACAACCAAGGGGTTTTTATTTTTAGGAGGAAACAGTGAATGAAGGCAAGGTTCTTAAAAAAAAAATTTAAAAGCCCCGAAGCTGTTGTATCCACTAACAAAAAGCAAGTACAGCAGAAAGTGGATGAATGGCAGCTAAACCAGAACCATACACAAGACACAAAGAAAAAATCAAACCCACCCAAAAAACGAGATGGGGGGAAAAAAGAGGTTTGTGTGTGGGAAACACACACTTTTGTCTCTTTTGTGTTGAAAGCTCTCTGAGTACATCTCTCTCTTCTTACACCTCTGAACTGCTCATGTGTTCTGGATAGGGAATTCTTCTGTTTGCCTTCAAAGGATCAAGCAAAGCCCTGGACCCTCTGCGTCAAATATTCTTATACTATGGTATTTATTTTGTTGTGAGCAATTGTGGACTCCTGCAGGGGCTGCACTCTGATCATCCACGTGCAGAGTACAACTTGCTTCCAACCTGAGTTACTGACTTGAACCTCTACCTACCCCGGCCATGCGGCTGTCACAGAGGAGAGTCAGATGACTCAAAGGACTTGCAGGAAAAGTATATAGGGAAAACTGAGTAGCTGTGATTAGTGTCTAGTTGAGTGCAAAATGAAAAATGAGGGTTTTTTTCTCTTACCATGTGGTCTGTTGTCTCACTGTTACAGCTTGCATTTAGCTTTACATGCAAGGTAGGTGAGCAAAAAAACAGGAAATTACATTTGAGAGGAATGAACAGCAGCAGCACCTCATTGAACAAAGGAGAATTTGCAGGAATCACCTATTGTTTTAAAACAAGTTCAGGCAAACAGAACCAAATGCATTTGAACTATAAGAAAGGAACTTCAAGAAAGGAGTTCTGTGATCTCCAAGTGTGTAGAGATGTCTGGGCAATGTGACAGAAAAGATTAGGGTACCCATGTAGCGTATGGTTTAAGCTAATGCCAGAAGGCTGTGAGAGGTTCCAGTGGGAAGATTACATGAGGTTTGTTCCTTGCATCCCTTTAAGGAAGTGTTTTTTGGGTCAGAAATCTTGTACTTAGAGAGACGGACTCTACTGTGACAATTTTGTATTTAGGAAGGTACAGCTAAGCTTTTGTTATGCATTTTCCAACTGAATCTTACTGTAAAGACAAAGCAAAATAGGATTAAATTGTGAAGATCTGCTTTGTGGAAGGCTAAGATTTGAAGTAGTTTTGGCTCATTTTCTGATAAGGATAGAAAACAGAAGCCAGTCTTTACCCTGGATAAATGAATAAGTAAAGGAGAAAGCAATATGATTTGCTTCTGGCTTCAATTAAATGTGCTCGTATCCCCTGCCAAATTGCTTATCAAAAGTAAATGGTGATCTCTCTGCTCAGCGCTGTTTCTCTGTGATGATGTTCCATTGCCCAGTTCAGTAGCAAGTGTGTATATTCCAAGGTCTGATTTTCTCTGGCAACTAGAAATGGAAAACCACTATATTCTATTGAGCCTTTCCATTTATGTAATTCACTTCAATATAAAAGTGTATGGCTCCAAGAAAATTCAGCTTCATTTTGGAAGTGTTTTCCTCAAAAGGTAGAACTGCTGTATGTGAGTGCATGTACTGTATGTATGATGTATTGCAATGCATTGAATGAATGTGTGCTTACACACATTTTTCTGCCAGTAAGACTTAGAGTTGTATCAATCATGTAACTCCCACCAAAAATAAGAGTAAGTGCGCAATCTATATTTGCTGATCTATAATGACTCTTTTTCAAATAAGGAGTAATAATTCCGTTTCCTGCCAAAATG
Organism: Balaeniceps rex; assembly: GCA_013401315.1. Lineage (NCBI taxonomy): Eukaryota > Metazoa > Chordata > Aves > Pelecaniformes > Balaenicipitidae > Balaeniceps > Balaeniceps rex. The sequence goes on along the minus strand of VYZW01000952.1, from coordinate 48,978 downwards.
ATTAACGATGCCAAAAATGTTGAAGCAGAACCACTAAAAAGAAAAGGCATAAAAAGCATCGGCTATCAGCAAATCCATTAGAAGTAAGTGAGAGCTGCAGCTGCGTGCAATCCCACAGCGTCAAGCAGGGCTCGTCTGAAAGGTGGGTACCCTCGGGCCACGCTACCCTGGGTGCTTGCACCTGTGTGTCAGTGCCTTAAGTGGCCTTACCCTAGCCATGGGGATGGGATACACCCATCTACAAGAAGGGCCAGAAGGAGGATCCGGGGAACTACAGGCCTGTCAGCCTGACCTCAGTACCAGGGAAGATTATGGAGCGGTTCATCTTGAGTGAGCTCAACAGGCATGTGCAGGTCAACCAGGGGATCAGGCCCAGCCAGCATGGGTTCATGAAAGGCAGGTCCTGCTTGACCAACCTGATCTCCTGGTATTGCAAGGTGACCCACTTAGTAGACGAGGGGAAGGCTGTGGATGTTGTCTACCTGGACTTTAGTAAAGCCTTCAACACTGTCTCCCACAGCATTCTCCTGGAGAAGCTGGTGGCTCATGGCTTAGACAGGTGTACTCTTCGATGGGTAAAAAACTGGCCGGATGGCCGAGCCCAGAGAGTTGTGGTGAACGGAGTTAAATCCAGTTGGTGACCAGTCACAAGCAGCATTCCCCAGGGCTCAGTTTTGGGGCCAGCCTTGTTTAATATCTTTATCAATGATCTGGAGGAGGGGATCGAGTGCACCCTCAGTAAGTTTGCAGACAGCACCAAACTGGGCGGGAGTGTTGATCTGCTCGAGGGTAGGAAGGCTCTGCAGAGGGATCTGGACAGGCTGGATCGATGGGCCGAGGTCAATTATATGAGGTTTAACAAGGCCAAGTGTCGGGTTCTGCACTTGGGTCACAACAACCCCATGCAACGCTACAGGCTTGGGGATGAGTGGATGGAAAGCTGCCTGGCAGAAAAGGACCTGGGGGTCCTGGTTAACAGCCGGCTGAATATGAGCCAGCAGTGTGCCCAGGTGGCCAAGAAGGCCAACGGCATCCTGGCTTGTATCAGGAATAGCGTGGCCAGCAGGACTGGGGAAGCGATCGTGCCCCTGTACTCGGCACTGGTGAGCTTGCACCTCGAATACTGTGTTCAGTTTTGGGCCCCTCAGTACAAGAAAGACATTGAGGTGCTGGAGCACGTCCAAAGAAGAGCAACGAAGCTGGTGAAGGGTCTGGAGCACAAGTCTTATGAGGAGCGTCTGAGGGACCTGGGGTTGTTCAGCCTGGAGAAGAGGAGGCTGAAGGGAGACCTTATCGCTCTCTACAACTACCTGAAAGGAGGTTGTAGCGAGGTGGGTGTTGGTCTCTTCTCCCAGGTAACAAGCCGTAGGACGAGAGGCAATGGCCTCAAGTTGTGCCAGGGGAGGTTTAGATTGGATATTAGGAAAAATTTATTCACTGAAAGGGTTGTCAAGCACTGGAACAGGCTGCCTGGAGAGGTGGTGGAGTCACCATCCCTGGAGGTGTTCAAAAAATGTGTAGACATGGCACTTTGGGACACGGTATAGTAGGCATGGTGGTGTTGGGTTGACAGTTGGACTAGATGATCTTAGAGGTCTTTTCCAACCTTAATGATTCTATGATTCTATGATATGCCCTCTCTCCTCCGCCCTGTCCCCATTTCTCCACCCTATGGTGGTGTGTCTCTTGCTGCATGGAATGACTTCTTCTTCTTCCAGTCATGCTGCATGGAATGACGACTTCTTCTTCAGTCAGGGCCCTTGTGCTGAGGCCCTCAAGGTCCCTCACAGTGTGTTGGAGACAGCCTTGCTAGGCTACTCTTCCAGAGCTGCTTTTCTCACCCCTTCATCTCTACACACCCCACCTGGGGTCCCACCAAGTGCTGGGACTGACCTCCTTACCCACCTCCCCAACGCTTGACCAAGGTAGCCTCCACTCCACCAGGAAAAGCAGCATGGGCAGGTGGATTCTGGCCACTGTAGGGCCTCCTGGCAGGGAAGTCAGAGTCACTGAAACCAGCAGCTGCCGGGGCTCACGTCTCACCTCTTTCCAGGCAGTGAATAAATGCTTCCCTCCTCCTTGCCGTGCTGTTCTCCTTCACGCAGTGGCCATGATGCCCCACTCGCGAGGTGATGCCCCACTCCCAGCACCCAAGGACTGTGGTGGGAGATATAGGGAAAACAAAGATGGCTGTTGCTTGGGCTCCTGGTCCCTCTGCTGGTGCTGGCAGCTCTGTTTAGTTTTGGTTTCAGGTCCTTGTGTGAGCTCAGCAGAGGGGAATTCCTTTCTGAGGTGGAGGAGGAGAAGGGCAGGAAAGGGAGAGGAGGCCCTTGCATGCAATCAGCTGGCAAAGGGGAGAACGAGGAGGCTGGAGACATTGGAGAACACCCTGCGCCACTCACACACTTCTCAGCAAGCTGCCATGTGGCTTGTTCAGGTGCTGGGCTTACTAGTGCCGGGTGACATGAGAATGTTTGGCATCAGAAGAACACAGCTGGTATTTACAACTTTGGCACCCCTTCTCTCTTTTTGCTATCATAAAGCAAAGTTGCTTGAAATTTTGCATGCCAGATCTTTGCAAAAAGTAATATTTTCTAAGACTAATGAGGCCTTGAATGATGCAGGGAGCAATGTAGAGTGGCAGTACCTGAGCCTTACTACACCCTCATTGTCCATGGGGAGCGGGCATCTTGCACCTTGGGTTTTTGGAAAGGTCAGTGTATTCTCCCCATAGCCTCTCCAGTGTGGATGGATGGACCGCTTCAGAGAGATTTTCACACCAAGAACAAAAACCTCCACAGCAATTACATCTAGCTCTTATAAAGGGCTCCAAGGCAATCTGTTTGCTTCCTTCTTGTCTTGCATAGCTAGGCTGAAGTGAAGGACAGCCTGCCTGAGAAGGTTCAGGATGCTTTCTGCTGGTCTGTGGAGAGCTGTTTGAAGAGGGCTGCTGCACTTACTGTACTAGCTCTGCTTCTTGCTTCTCTGTGTTGATAATATCAAAAGCAGTGAACAGTATTCTATGCATTCCTAATATAAAAACTCAAGTAGATAATACTGATATGTATCACTAAGGACCTTTGTTGTTGCAAATGCTTGAATGGAATATATAGTTACTTATCATTACTATAGTAATTTAATTAAAATTCTAGCTAGATGAAAAACATTTGCTCCCAGAAACAATTCCACTGGGTTAAATTAAAAGTATGGATCAGTGCTCACCAAAGTGACGGAAGTTGAGTTGAAGCCAGGGACTAAGCTTGATACTCAATTCCCAAACTCAGAGTCTGTCACCATTATCAGTGTGTCTGTACAAGCAAAACCACAAGTGCATACTGTAGCCTGAGAAGAGAAGCATGGACAGGTGAAATGGTATGCCTTTGGTAGGCAGAACAGTTTGCAAAATTATGCATTTTATTTCTATCTGTTTTTACTGTGCATGATTTCATCATTTGTGCTTTCATGGTTTGCTTTTGCAACAAAGAATGATGGATTTCAAAGAGGAAATGGGTATACCATTTCAGATACTTTTATTAGTGAGACCAGTTCTGCATTATCTGCAAGAGCAGGAATGACAGATCTTCAAGGACCACAAGTGCTTCTTGAGCTACATGCACTGGCAGCCCACGAGACTCACCACATCTTTGTCAGTCATAGTAACATCAATCCAGCCTGGGTGAGGAACCTTGTCCAGAGCCTAGAAGCCATGATTCCTAATCTGACGGCCTTATCATGAGAGGCACTTTATACCAGGTAAAACAGTCACTGAAAACATGGTTGACACCATTCAAGGAAGCCAGAAAATTTTCTTAAGTCCTCAGCCCTGACTTTGTCCAGAGCCGGTGGTGCCTTCTGGAAACCAATCTGTCTGTCTTCCAAGACTGTTTAGAAAAGAAGCCAGTGATCCCCATCCTGTTGGTGCCCTGTTTTGTGCCACTGCACCCCACCCATTTGACTTATATTGACACCAGTGACGTCCATTTTTTGGATAAAGTTATCAAGGTCATTTGCGCTCCCAACCATGAGATGAAGAATGCCACCATGGTTCCTTATAGCCCTCCATCCCTTTACAATGGGAAATCCCTCCTGACCCTACCTGCAGTGGATGATCAGGTCGTTCCAAGATGGAGAGGAGGCACATTCAGTGAGGCACTGCCTGACCAGCTGAAGATAGTCTGTGAAGATAGTGAAGCCTACAGAAAAGCCATCCAGATGATTAACGAGATATCATCCAGGGTATCACCTTGTTCATCAGTCAGTATTATTTTCAGGATATCAGCTTGCCTGTTAGGAAGCTTATATTTGATGATTGCCATCTTCTTATTTGCTTCATTAGGTCAGGACTCTGGTGACTCCTATAAAAGTTTCTTAGGCTGTATTATGGTCTTTGCAACTTTGTCTACCTTTTCTGCTTTTGTTAATTGTAACTACAACTACAAAATCAAATCAGCTGATGAGAAACACCTGGAGATGTCCCAAGTTGCTGGTGAGGCCAGCTCATTACTGATAAAGAATTTCCTGCTGGTTGGGTGTGATTCCCCAGTGAAGCTCCAGTTAGTTTACATCTCCCTTGCGGGGTGCAGAAGGCACTTCTTGGAGACTTTTGGAGAGGGAGAACCCTCTGCCGGAGAGATGTTCTAGCGAGCCTGGCACTATTTCTTCTCTGATTATGCCTGTTGAGCAGCCAAGAGGCACTTCCAGTTCTCCTACTTGGGGACCACACCAGGGCACTGGGATAAAGGGCCCTGGTTTTGCCAGTTTGTTTCCCACTGTGTGGAGGAAGAGTCCTGGCATTGGAATAGTGATTATCATCCAGGTAAAAGAGAACTGAGAGGAGATTAGATGCTGGAGAGTTTATACTCCGAGCAGCTGGCAAGATAGGTATGTAGTTGACACTTCTTAGTCTCACCAGTCCTTTTTCTCTTGACAAAAAGAGCTTTGGATAGCAGGAAGAAAAAGGGATTCTCTTCTATTTTCACTTGGCCCGCAAAGAATTTCAAGACTAAAATATCCACAGCCCAAACGTTTATGGTGTGAATATCAAAGGGAAAAAAGCCCTTTCTTCATCTACTGACGTAGCTACACTTATGCACAGCCCTGAGGAGCCGCCCACAAGACAAAGGTTAGGGGAAAAAAGTGTAAAATAATACAAAATGGTTGGAAGTGCAGATATTCAAGCACACAGCAGAGGGCTCGCTAAAGGCTAGAGAACTTTATGTACCCTCCATTGTAGGCTTATTTGCAGGGGACTTAAAAAGAGGCGGCTAGGTGATTTACTGTCTCTTGAGCACATGTTCTTTACTACATCCCCTTTAATTAATCTTCACTGTAGGTTGTACAAAACAGATGGGACAAGTGCTCACCTCCAAGTCTAGTCTTGACAACGTCCATACTGAATTGCTGTATATGAGTGTGGGGTAGGAAAAAAAAAAAGAGTACTAGTAAAAAGGACAGCAGTGGGCAGAGCTGAGCAGCATTGGAATCACCGAGACCACTGTGGATTCTGGAAATTCATCCCTTCTGGACAGCAGTGTCTTTAGATGGATGCCATCTGCGATGTGCCCCTTTCTTTCTGGCCTGGAGAGCTCCAGTGAGAGCAGCTGGGGAACAACAGTGGTCTGTCAGAAGGATGAATCCCTGACTTGTCCTTTTCAGGGGCAGCATTTTTAGTCCACACAGAACATTTTACGAGGCTGATTTCTGGCTACATCAAAATGTTCCTTCCCCCTTCTGCACCTCAGTGACCCTCTAAACTGCAGTGGGTCATGGGTGATTTTCAGATGGTAGTTGTTGGGTATATATGGTTACAGGAAAAGGAAAGAGATGTTATGCAAGGGGCCTGACTTATTGTGGGAGGGAAAGAAACCTGGGACAGTTGCACTGACATACTGCTACCACTGGGCACCACAGGTTGTGCGACTTCCCAGACCAAAGTTGCTGGGTCCCAGATGTTCAGCCATGTTGTTGCCGCTCCTGCTGCTGGCCTGCCCAGCCCAGCCCAGAAATAATACTGAGACATCTATCCAGATACATCTTAACTGGAGACCTAACTGAGGGATCAGGGATATGAGGCACTTTTGTGGATAGGTGATGGATCAGATACCAGTACCTTGTACTTACACTGCACTATTTACTTTTCAACTCTGATTGTATTTTTTTGGCTTGTTCATTTTGTAGGCAACCCTTTTTAGTAATGGCTGTTCAGTCAATTTTGTAGCTATTCTGTCTGTGATGACCTGAGTTTCATATTTGTATTAAACCATGCCAAGATATGGGAGCTTTTGGGTTTCCCAGTTGGTTGTGAAACTGTGTCAGCTGCCAGACTCAAGCCTTTCTGAGGTTTTGAAAATACGCAGAACATTTTTGTACAAATACTTTTACACAGAACGTGTTTTACAGCTCAGAAAATCAAACATAATTTTGATTGTCTCAGTGGCTCACCTTCAACCCAGAATGAACAAAGTAGTTTAGAACAAAAGTAAAGCCAAATTCTGCCTAAGCACAACGAATTTAAGGAGGGATTATATAGGATATAAACAATGGCAACATTTGGTCCACTGTATCCACCTACAAGTTTTTAAAATAAAGGCTTATAACAAAACACTTGGACAAAAATCAAGGTGATAGTGTTATTTTTTGTTTGTTCTACTTGCCTCTTTCATTTGTATTGCTGCTTAGGGGATCATTCATCTCTTAAGTTTTAAGTGCACTTCAGCTGAAAGATTTATTTATAAATAAAAAGGGTGATACTTTCCATCCAACTTGCAAATTCAACTTGGATCCAGGAAAGCAAAGCTGGGCTCTTAAGCATTCCCATCCTAAGCTATAGGCTCATGGTGAACTGATAAGTCTGATTAACAGAGGACAAACACATTGCTGTTTGTAGTAACCAGTAATAGCATCAGCTTTGTATCCTATAGCTCTGCTGGCTTTGCATATCCAAAAGAATGAGGAATGCCCTCTTTACACTCTCCAGTTTTGTGTTTTCAGCTGCCAGCATATGCCACAGTACCATAGCAAAGCACGATTTGTTTCTTGTTTTTCTATTGCATAAAATATTTGCAAATTACTTTAGGGGTAAATGGACATGGATTCTTTTTTTCTAATTAAACTAATACTCAGAAAGATAAACTTTGGTCAAAACTGATCAAAACCCACCACCATGCTGTCTGAAACGGTAAGATTGTGTAGAGAAGAGAAGATTCAGGGGGGTCTTGTCAATGTGTATAAATACCTGATGGGAGGCAATAAGGAAAATGGAGCCAGACTCTTCTCATTGGTATGCAGTGAAAGGACAAGAGGCAATGGGCACAAATTTAAATACAGGAAATTCCACTTAAACATAAGAAAAAACCTTTTACAGTGAAGTTGATCGAACATTGGAACAGGCTGCCCAGAGAGGTTGTGGAGTCTCCACCCATGGAGCTACTCAAGATTGAGCAATACAATGGACTGCTAAAGACTACGCTAGGAGTGCTAAGTGCTGGGACATGGAAACACTGGGATGTAAATTTAGCAGAAGCCACTTGTTTGCTTAACACCAGAGGTTCTGCTAACTGATCTGGGCCTTCCCAGACAAAGGCCCTATGCACTGTAGGAGGAGGTAAGGTTACTGTAGTACCTGTAAGGGAACTGCCTGGGAAAGACAGTGCAGGTTGCTCCTCCCTTGGGAACGGGTTAATCCATTTGTGGGATTGCTTTCATTCAAGGACATGGGTGCACTTGGCGGGTAATGTGGGAAGATGGGGAAAACTGTTGTGTACCTCAAGGAGATTTAGCCTTGGGGGAAAATAAGTCATGATTTGAGTTGTATGTTATAGGAAGTACTATAGCAGGAACCACCTGAACCAACAGAGGATAAGAGCCTCACAAGAAACCGGGCAAGTGTAGCGATAACCCTGCCCAGAGTGGTTTTAGCACCCAACAATCCACGACAACATGCCATCTCTCCTGTCCCGAGTGACCGACCACTGTAACAGACGGAGCCCAACTCACAGACTGAATTAACTGAACAGACTTTAATGGATATTTGAATGGATATTGGAATCAACATTTGATGGGGGTGGCCTGTAGACTTAAGGGAATGACATCTGTGTGTATGTCAAAGGATGGGGTGAGTGTTCATGAGGAGATATGAGCATGACGCAAATGATATGGAATAAGGGGTGGAGATTGGGCATGGCTGGGATGGAGTTAACTTTCTTCACAGCAGCCTGTATGGTGCAACGTTTTGGATTTGTGGCTAAACCAGTGTTGACAACACACTTATATTTGTCTGTTGCTGAACAGTGCTTGCACAGCATCAAGGCTTTCTCTTTTTCCTACTCTGCCCCCTGCCTCCATCTACCATGAGTGGGCAAGAAGGTGGGAGGAGACACAGCCAGCACAGCTGAACCAAACTGACCTAAGGTTTTTTTCATACCATGTAACACCTTAGTCAGCAATAAAAGAAGGAGGTAGGGGGGGTTGGCTTTCAAGGTGGCTGTTGCTCAGAGACTGACTGGTCATCATTCTGCTTGTGGGAGGTGGTGAGTGACTACTTCTGCATCAGTTGCTTTTTTCCTCTTACCTTCAGCTATAAAAATGGCTTAATCTCAAGCCATGAGTTTTCTTGCTTTTGCTTTTCTTATTCTCTCCCATTTCTTGCTGCTCTGGAAGTTCACTGGGACTGTCCTGTAGGAGATGCCTGCTATTGAAGTTGGTATTTTTTCAGTGACATCATCTCACTTTAGTATTTTCAGAGGGCAGTACTGGAAAATATACTGCTACATCAGCAAGTCCAATGGATAAGAGACAGACACTGCATTTGTTGACACCGTTTAAAAATGTTTTTTAAATACTCTGGATTCCCACTCATCATCCTGTCCATATACATTTCTTGATGCTGACTTCTTTTTGGTTAACATAATTTATGTAGAATTGTCCATTGTCTCAGACACTATGTTTACCTCTCAGTTGCACAACTTGAATTGCAACAGAATGAAATGCAACAGAAGGAAATGAGAATGAGGATTTCGAGGTATGTTATAGGTGTTTGTGGTGTAAATAAAAGGAATTAAACTTAATGCACTAAGATACAATGAAAGACACAGTACAAATCAAATGACCTAAAAGAAAAATGGTACACTAATCTTATGTGATAATAGTCTTATGATATGGTCAAAAGCAAATTGTGAATTTCAAGCAGGAATCCTGAACTATTATGCATCAGCTAAAGTAATGAAATGCTGTAAGAGATCTCTCTCTCAAGATGAAATGCAGTGAGAATCCTGAGTGGGATATCTATATGGTAAAGCTATTTGGCTTATCAAAAATCTCTACTCTGCCACTGAAAATAGGTGGAGTGGTGATGGATACATCTGAGGACAGTTTTAGAGCAGATTTTTAAAACAGCCTTGGATACAGCTTCAGTTGCTGCTCTTGAAGCTTCATCTACATTTTCTCATTTCTGATGCTCTCCATCAACAATATCTCAACTTACATTCTCATACAAGTGGTTTGTTTCAGGATGAATTTCATAAGACCTTTATCTAGAATACACTGAGACAGGAAGAAACTGTTAGAGAAACTGTAATGCATTGCACTTCTTCTCATATCATTGAGCTTAATTACACAAATGTTCATTGTCTGTGATAGATAATGGTAGAAATTTGGAGTCTCTACATTT
>VYZW01000952.1:4348-34171 GCA_013401315.1 Balaeniceps rex | reverse complement strand
ACTGGCCATTTAAAAGCAAGCCGATATCAACAGCCACTTTTAGAAACATTTGGTTTTTTCTTTTTTTATAGATAGAACAAAGAGTAATGCCTATAGTTTAAGCCTCAGTTCAATAATTCAATAATTATTTCTAATGCTGAAATAAGGAAGAAACCACATTCTTAGTCATGTTAAAAGTACATATACAGCCATTTCCCTGAACCTTTATAACATCTCCACCAATGGAGATTAGAATTTTGACAGGGAAATTACCCTTTCCCCTAAATACAGTCTCCCTGTATCTCAGTTTGTACATGCTCATTAGAGACTCAATAGAGTCTGGTAACTTCCTCTCCAAAGATTTGATATGTAGTCAACATGCTCAAGCATAAGTTACCAGGACTAGGAAAAACAACAAAAAAACCCCAATCCAAACAAAAATCAACCAACCAACCAAAAAAATCCCTGTATGGATGACACTTGCATTTCCTATGCTGGAAATGATCCTTCTCTCCTCCTGTGGTCCTCCTCCTCACCTAGTGGTTGAATCAGCAGAAAAGGAAACATTGGCTTTTTCTACTTTTCAGAATGGCACCTCCTTAAAATGGAATGGGGGCAGAGCTTAATCAGCAAACAGTTTTAACCAAGGAAGCTTTTCAGAGGGTTAATGCATATATTTGTGTCTATGTGTATGCATATATGCACACATACACATTTTCTCTTCAGCATGTACTCAGCCACTTAGCTCTGTTTGTTGATACTTTCATGAAGGGATCATTCCAGTTAACTAAAATCAAACTGAGCAGGGGGAGAATTGCATGGAAATCATGTTTTTATGTCAGCGGCATCACAGCTAAAAGTGGAGGAGACAACTCTCACCAACTAAAGAAGTGAGGCTGGAGGAACATTGCCCCATTCAGTAACTGAGCAGAGTAACCAGGTTAATCCCGGGTGGCTGGGAAACCTTGTATTTCCTGACTTGTAAATTTTGAGGGGTTTTCAAATGTTTTTATATAGATTTTCAGCAGAATGTGGTAACAGTCGGTGACTGGAGCATAAACTGCCTACCATCCTAACACAGAATGTAGGGGTTAGCATTGTTGCAAGAATGGGACAATCCAGTGTGATAAATGCATATTTTAATTTTAAAGCTGCTGAGCATTTGTGTGAAAATACTTCTAAACCAAACAAACCCTGCCTTTTGTTGTCTGAAGGGTAGAGAGGATGGTGGAAACAGGGCTGCAAAGAATGGCCCTTCTGACAAAGGAGATCCCCAGGATGCAGCTCTGTGGCAGACTTCAGCTCTGCGCCTCTCCTAGGGCCGCTTTTGCATTGTGACTACCCTGGGTTCACGTGGTGAGTTCCTTCATCAGCAGCAATGTAGCTGAGGAGATTTTTCTTGAAACACACTGGGATATAGGTCTATGAAAATAGGACAAGCCCTGAGGAACATCTCTTGGAGGTGTCCCTCAGTCGCAGGTTCTTCTTGATAATGGTCACTAATGGAGCCTGCTGTGTGTCTAGGATGTGCCCTATGAGGCTGACACCATCAGCCTGACCCATCCAAATGAGTGTCAGCCTATTGCCCAACTGCATAAAGAATTAAAACCAGCCTTGTAATCCTCTGCAGTCACCAACCACAGAAGCTCTGAGAGGTTAGGCTTGGATTGGTTTTGGATTACCTGTCCTTGGCATCAGGATGAGACCCTGACCAAGTCAGAGTTAGTGTGAAATGTTTCACCTTTTCCTTGCAGTGGGCATGCCAAAAGATAATCAAAGAATCCCAAACTGTGAACATAAGGTTTATTTAAAAACTAAGATAACAAAATCAGAAAAAGATAACTCTGTGAACAAAGAAAGCACAGAGGCAGAGTAAATAAAGCACTTTAAGTCAAACTTCCCCCCTTGTTAGAGATTTCCTTGTAAGCAATGTTTGCTCCATAGTCCTGTGACTTTCTGTGGCTTTCTGGGTTTGATGGACTTCATGTAGTTCCACAGTGGCCTTAGGGTAACTTCCCCCTTTCTGTCACCTCTGACGCATAGCTGCTTGGACCTGCTGCTTGCTGAAGCCTCCAAACTCCCCCTAGCTCCAATGTCTCCCAGGGAAGAGATATTTCCCTGCCCCTCGCCTTCAGTAGAGCCCACCTGATCAAAGGGCAGCAGCTGGAATACGAAAATAAAAGGGCAGCCCTCCTCCAGGCTGTTCCATAACACAATATAGAGCCCTCTCCCACCCCCTCCAGTAAACTGAGTACAAACAAATAGCCCCTCCAGCACAGCTTCCTTCTGAAAGGAAGGAAGGGTGAGCGAGCAGGAGTGTGGTCGCACTTTTCTACAGAATCCAAAGTATAAATATGTGTTAACCTTCACTTGTGGCTACAGAGAAGACCAGTACATGGCAAGGCTTTGAAGTGTCTCCTTGTGCACAAGCAGGACTGTGAATGTATGGGTATATATGCATGTGTCTATGAGAGATAGGATCTGTTTGTGATCACACCTATCACTGAGGTTGGACTCATATCACCTAACAGTGGCTGCCTGAAAGTCAGGCATCTGGTATGAGCAAGTCACCCAGACTCCTAATGTGTGAAAATGCAGGCTCCTTTAGAGGGGGATCCATCCACTCTCAGACACCCATCTTGGGAAAGAATGTGCTAAGCTTGGCAAGGTGTCTAGAGGGAACCTGTAAGAGTCCCTTTGACTAGATATTTAGGCAGCTAAAGACAAGTGAGACGAATCCCATCCACCATTCCTACAGGAAGCTGGAGATGACATTCCTGCCTGGACCTCTTGGTTTTAGCTTTCCTTCTGCCTTGCTGAACTATTTGCAGCTTTTTCACACATATTTTTTGTTGTTGAGGATCCATTGCAAGATGCACTTTCTACGCCGCGATGTCCAGTGACAGCGCAGAAATAGTCAGAAAAGCGTTGTTCTAAACCAAACCTGAACAGGGAGAGAAGGTCAGATTTAGTTGCATTCCTGACCTAGCTGGATGCAATGCAGTCAGTATCACTTCCATGAAAGACAGAGTGGCGCCTGGCCTTGCTGCTAAGCTATATTATTCAGTGGGATTAGAAGCTGCCTTGTTGGAGTTTCCCTCCCATTCCTTAATTTTCTTCCCCAGACTTGGGCTCCCTTTGACTTGTCACAGGGATGGGCTGAAGCACCTGAACATCAAGGAAGCAGGTTGCTACAAAGTCCAGTCCCTGATCTTGCTTGTACTCCCTGTTGTTGGCTCTGGGTTTGGGGTTTTTTTTACTGTTTCCAGGCATTGCATCATAGCGATTTGATGGAATAAGCTTACAAGTCTCTGCTGAGTTCCCTGTTGTTAATCCACTTCCACTTTGTCTCGTTATCATAGTATCTGAGACCAAGTAAGTAGTAATAACCAGTTGATCGTGAAGTAAGATAGCTCTAGAAAGGAAACAAACAATGATAATACATTAAAATTACATTTTCTTCACCAGAGGTACACAGAAAGCTTAGTGCTAAATAGCCAACACAGAAAGAACAGTGTGCATCCAGCCACACCATCTCTTTCCACAGCTTCAGAGGCTGATTTTTTTCCTTTTTTATTTAATCTCATCTCTCTTCCTGGGGCTTCTTAGGAATAGACTAAATAGAATAATACACCTGTGATACCATTAAAGCTATATATTGTAGTTAGCCAGGTGTGACTTGATACCTGGAGACACTTTTCTGTTCTGATTGTGATGGGAAGGTCTTTTCAGTTTTCATCAGCAATGGCTCTCACAAATAAGTGTCTGTTTGACTTGCTTGGTCTTGGTTTGTGTGCTAAATCCCTTTAAAACATAAGTCAGGTAGGCAGAGAGTTTGCTCCTTCCCATGGGAGCATGCCTGGGGAGAGAAGCTTCCAGATGCAAGACTTCAGGAACTAAGATGCATCTTACTGTGAAGGTGTTTGCTACCATACAGAGGTGCTTGGTGTATGCGGCTACCAGTAGATTATTGACCCCCAAAGACATCTAACATGAGAAGACACAAGTATAACCCATCATCCCTTTGACATACAGGTCAAGCAACCCTAGAAGCAGCCCCACAAATTTAGATCTCACCAGTTCTTCCTTGTTCTCAATGGTCACCAGGTCTGAATTCATGCCAATACATTCTTTACGGAAGGCATCCCAGTCTTTCCCATCTTGGGTTTCAGAAAAGAAGTAGCATTTTTTCCCTTTTTTTTCCCAACGTGAGGGGCAGCCTGCAGGAGGGAAGAACAGGTGTCGCAAAATCCATGTTCACACTAACAAAAGGATCCCATTACCAAAGAAAGAGTCACTAGGCATGAGTCAGAGAAGTAGAATCACAGATAACATTATCCAGCCTTTTAAATCTTTGCTCAGGAGATGAAGAGAAATGGTCAGGGCAAAAAGCAGCTTTCAGTTTTCAAAAGTCTTATTTGCCTGCTACAAAATATGGCAATAGTGATGCTACTGAAAGAAAGAACATTTCTCTCCATTGCCAGGCAGGGTACGGGAGGAACAGAGAATGGGACCTGGAAAGGGTGATATGATTCAGGAGACAGGGACTGCGTGATACAGTCTTGTTGGTTATCCAGCAGCTCCTAAACAGAAGAAGGGAATTGCAATTAGTTAAAATGCTAAGAGTGGAGGGGGATTTGAAAAGCAGTATGCATACGTTAAGCCATTATGCTCACTACAGTGCTGTGATACCAAAGGGACTGTTACATTCATGTCCGTTCACCTAGCCACAGGCTCCTCTGCACTAGCATGAGAGGAGTAAATCAGTTCTTCTTCCCTCTGAAACAGTAATGCAGTGCTGACCAAGCACTACTTTTAAGGAAGATGAAAATGTGAAATGTCTCTGGCATTGAGAGGTCATCCTATGAGCATACAGGATAAGGTTGTTTATTCCTGAGATGTCAGACTTTTTGTTTGTTTGTTTTTCTTCTGAACAAAATCTATACACCACCACCACCCTCTTAAAAGGCAATCTAACAGGCTTCTGGAAACTGTCTTTTGAATGACAGGATTACTTACTTAGTGCCTCTTCATAGGTGGTGGAGAACGTTTCTGAGTCAGGTGGGCTGCTTGCAGTTGGACGATCTGGAAATAAGAATAGAATCATAGAATCATAGAATGCTTTGGGTTGGAAGGCACCTTTAGAGGTCATCTAGCCCAACCCCCCTGCAGTGAGCAGGGACATCATCAACTAGATCAGGTTGCTCAGAGCCCCGTCCAACCTGACCTTGAACGTTTCCAGGGATGGGGCCTCCACTACCTCTCTGGGCAACCTGTTCCAGTGCTTCACCACCCTCATTGTAAAAAATTTTTTCCTTATATCTAGCCTAAATTTCCCCTCCTTTAGTTTAAAACCATTAGTCCTTGTCCTGTCACAACAGGCCTTACTAAAAAGACTGTCCCCATCTTTCCTATAGGCCCCCTTTAAGTACTGAAAGGCCGCAATAAGGTCTCCCCGCAGCCTTCTCTTCTCCAGGCTGAACAGCCCCAACTCTCTCAGCCTGTCCTCGTAGGAGAGGTGCTCCAGCCCTCGGATCATTTTTGTGGCCCTCTTCTGGACCCGCTCCAACAGCTCCATGTCCTTCTTGTGCTGAGGGCTCCAGAGCTGGACGCAGTACTCCAGGTGGGGTCTCACCAGAGCCGAGTAGAGGGGCAGAATCACCTCCCTCGACCTGCTGGCCACGCTTCTTTTGATGCAGCCCAGGATACGGTTGGCCTTCTGGGCTGCAAGCGCACACTGCTGGCTCATGTCCAGCTTTTCATCCACCAGTACCCCCAAGTCCTTCTCCGCAGGGCTGCTCTCAATCCCCTCATCTCCCAGCCTGTATTGATATCGGGGGTTGCCCCGACCCAGGTGCAGGACCTTGCACTTGGCCTTGTTGAACCTCATGAGGTTTGCACAGGCCCACCTCTCCAGCCTGTCCAGGTCCCTTTGGATGACATCCCGTCCCTCAGGCGTGTCAACTGCACCACTCAGCTTGGTGTCATCTGCAAACTTGCTGAGGGTGCACTCGATGTCTCTGTCTACGTCGTTGATGAAAATATTAAACAGCACTGGTCCCAGTACGGACCCCTGAGGGACACCACTTGTTACCAGTCTCCATTTGGAAATCGAGCCGTTGACCACTACCCTCTGTTTGCGACCATCCAACCAGTTCCTTATCCACCGAACAGTCCACCCATCAAATCCATATCTCTCCAATTTAGAGAGAAGGATGTTGTGGGGGACCATGTTAAAGACTTTTTGGAAGTCCAGATAGATGACATCCATTGCTTTTCCCTTGTCCACTGATGCAGTTACTCCATCATAGAAAGCCACCAGGTTAGTCAGGCAGGACTTGCCCTTGGTGAAGCCATGCTGGCTGTCTCGAATCACCTCCCTGTCCTCCATGTGCTTTAGCATTGCTTCTAGGAGGATGTGCTAATAGAATTTCTGCTTTGAACGGCTGACCATTTTGCCATAAATGGTTAGAGCTGTTCTGGACCTTTTTGACCCCAACCATCACCCCACACAGAATGCCTACTTCTCACCTTTTTACCTTTTTGCTCCTCCATTGAAAAAAACCTACCTGTAGTACCATACTATGGAACAGATTTCCAAAGAGCCTAACTCTGAAACTTAACAAAAAATGCTCTGCACATTTTCAGAGTAATGGTAAATGTGGTGTATAGTATACGCATAACTATAGCAATAAGAAATAAGAGACATCTTTGAAAGATCAGTGCTCAAGCCAATCTGTTCTTGGTTAAGTGTGCTCCCACACAGCTTGGAGCTGTGGTCACTGTCTGCTCCTACCCCAAAACAACCGGGGTGAGATATTCAGGCAGAGCACACCTGTGCCCCAGCTGGAAGCTGGTCTAACAGTGTTGCTCGCCCAGACCAAAATGAGACAATGGTGTTCATTTTAGGTTTTAAAGCAGATACTCAGGCTGAAATGGCCTTGATTTTCCTCTTTCTTTTGACATAGTGGTTGTGAGAGATTTGTGCTCCACAGAAGGCTTCTGATTCCCAGAAAAAGGCACCATGGAGGGAGGCTTACAAATTTATTTTTATTATCTGATGACTAACTAGACTGCATGAATTTAACACAGAGAAAAGGAAAAAAAGAGTTTTGAGAGGGTGAAGAAAGTAGCTGAGGCCTCAGATGAAATAAACTTATGCTTAGTTTACCAGGGAAGCTCATGTGATTTTTATGTAATTTTCATGTCTTCTCAGGGCTTTGGATTTATCAATTTAGAAACTCCCTCAAGAGTTTAGATTCTGTTGAAAGAATGGAGTTCAGGGATCACTCACAGTTAACAGGCTAAAGGAGGATTATGTTGTTCCAGCTGACTCCATGTAGCAGTAAGAAAATCTTGATATTCTCCCAGCTTCTCTGCTCAGGAAACCTCAGCTTTAAAGACAAAATTGCCCATGCCATGAATGGGTATTATTAGCTCAACTGACTGGGAGTTACTAAATTGTCTGTAACAAAATTTCAGGAGACATTTTTGAGGTTATTTGGAGTTGAACAATGATGGGATGAATGATAACAGGAAAGAAGCATTAAACTAAAAATTGTAGGGGAAGAATTCTTATACTTGAAACCAGAATTGATAAATTCCTTTTAAAAAAGGCTGTATAAAATGAGAAAAAAGATTGAATTAAAGAAAGTTCTAAGAAACTTGTACCAGAATGGCATGGAGCATGAAAGAACTGACATCTCTGCAGACTTCATACTAGAGGCAAATGATAAAAGAAACAGAATATTAAAGGAAAAAATTTGTTTACAAGCAGTAAGCTCAAAAATAAGATAAGGGAAAAGAAGTGGAGTGGCAGTTAGATTAGGTGACACCTAATCTTTTCTGGACATTGAAAATTGGTAGTGAAAGGATGGATTACTAGCCCAAAGCATCCAAACTGCAACTATCAACAAAGAAGGTGGCAATCCTGAGCTCTTACTTTCCTTGGGGTAGAACGACTTCCCTAGTACCTATGCATCCTTACAGATGCAAGACCCTATAGTCTTACCCTATAGTAGGAATGATATCTTGGAAGGGTTCAGCCCATCAGAGTGTAGTCATAGCTATGCTGACAAGAAGTAACTATTGAGTTTGATAGATGAGTGCCTCTGTGACAGAGAATCCATTTTTGCCTTGTACCCACCTCTGGCAAAAATAGGTTATTTTATCACAAATGTAGCATCTCTTCTTCCAATACATTCTCTGTAGCCAAATTTTTATTGACAAAAATCATGAGAAGCACTTGTGCCCTGATTGAATATCTTATTCCAATAAGATATTTAGTTTTTAGAGAATGCAGCAGACATTAATTATTTCCTCAAAACCAAAGAATACTGGCAAGGCAAAGGTTTTCAGGAAAATGAATACCTTTCACTAGACACACTTTTGCCTGTTGTGAGAAAAAACCTGACCAGCCTTTAACATGTGGGGATTTTTTCTACCAACTCCATCTCAGAGAGTTCTTCATAGCCAAAATGAAGCAACTTTTAGCCCTATGACAATCATAAAGAGAATGTAGATTTTTTTTTGGCTGGGAATTACAAATACCGCTAATGGCTGAAATACTCCACTCAACTACTACGTTAAATGATTCCGTAGAATACTCAACATTGAAATAATTAACAAATATATGCTTGTCTTATACAACGTATCACTTCTCCCCACATATCTCTCCAGAAGGATTTCAAGGACGAGCAGAGACTCCAAATGGAGCAGTGACATAAATGAATCTCAATTTTAGTACAAAGGATTAATCAGCTCCTTCCATGAGCTTAGAGCCAGACGGTGAGTGACAAAAGGAAATAAGTATGAAATAACAGTTTTATTTTGGGAAATTATTATACTTGCTTTCTCAGAAAACAGAGCCCCTGGACCAAGGTCCTCTGTTCTGTAATTTTGTCCAGGGTTCCCAGCATCTGAAGGGACCTAAGATTTTCTATACTGTCCTCTCTTTCTTGATAGCATTTGCTCTAATAAATAGCATTTTAAATAATGCCTTACAGAGTCTGAGTGCCTTTTTTTTACTGGGATCATAATGAGCTGGCATCTCCTGGTGCAAAATAGTTGTCGAACTACTCTTTTACAGATTGCTGAATTATGAATTGTAAAAGCCACTATAGACTTCAAAAACACACTGCCTAAGAAGTCCTACTAATCTACATTTCTTTCCTGATAGCAAGCAAGAAACAGACTTTCGGAGTTGTGAGAAAAAAGTTTCACTTCAGTATCTAAAACCAAATGCTGGCAATGTATAATACTGCTTTTACATTTACAATTCAAAGATCAGAGTCGATCAATAAAAGTCTAATTTTGCAGAGACTAAATTGTATGATTTACCCTGTTCCTTTTAGCGTTTAACTTCCAATATATTGATGTAGGAGAAGTTGAGTCTTATATATCACTATTTAAAAAAAAAACAAGGAAAGATGCATGTCTGAACATCTGAAAACAAAGGTTCTTAAAGCTCTGGGATATAGAATTACATCCAAACCTGTATACAGAGATACACATGATAAAGTAATTATGTGTTATATTTTATAGAGTATTAAAACAGATAATCATGGTGGAAATAACAAAGTTAAAGCTGAGGATTGAGAAGTTGAAGAAGCAACCATGTGTTTGGAAGAGGGGGAACCAGAATTTACTCTTCAGGAAAAGTTATCAAGAAACATAATATGAAAAACTATAAGGACCATTTCATTTTAGAAGATGAAGAAACTGGGTTTTGCATATACCCTGAGCCTGTGGGTAGAAGCTTGCAGAACTGCTTGTAAAGATACCCTGAAGTCCTTAACGTATAATAGTACCAAATACTGGTAAGAAAACTACCTAACATAATTTTAAAGCATGTATTTCTGTGAAAAAATTAGTAATGAATGTATACTGGTGTGCATTACAAAAATGAACACCACCCCACTGGTTCTCCTACTGGATGGAAATCAATTTACAACACATAAATGGTGGGTCAAGATTTTCTCCTGGAGTATTGTCACCTTTAACTCTGAAATCTGCCTGAGGGATTCAGACAGCAGCATTACTGAAAACGGTTCAAAGGCACTAAAACCTAACAAAGCAACAATGTGTTATTTTCTAATTGCAGCAATGTAACACTGAATTTTATAATGCTTTAGTCATATGCTAATTGAGAACATCAAGGCTTTCTTTGCCTTTTACCGAATCCCTAGAGCAACAGGGAAAAATAAAACAGAATAATCCATTGGAAATCGTATGTTTTTCATGCATATATGCATTTATATGCATATATGTTGAGGCTGGATATCAGCTTCTGGTTTCAGAAAAGAGCAAAATTCAATTCATGTGAAGGACCATTTGAAACAAAGTCAGGCATGCCTGTTCTTTGCAGACCAGCTCATGAATTTCAGGGCCAATTTTTTACTTACTAGCAGATAAATTTTCTCTCAAGAAAAAAGAAAATAATGTGATACTACCATAAAAATCATAAAAATTTCTGGTCAGGTTCCACTGAATAAAATAGTTGTCATTTTCATGAACAGAAACGGAAAATGCCTTCTGGCCTGCAGAGCTCTTGTATGATGGAGCAATATCAAGAGGTGGCAGTTTAGTTCATTTAAACAAGCTGTTCAGCAACAACAGTATATTTGGCAAAACAAAACTGTATGGAAAACTCATATAAAATTAAAACTTAGAAATAAAACAGTCAAAATGGCAACAGTTTTCATTTGGAGTACAAGCAAAAACTGTATGCTATTGAAATTAAAAACTTATTTGATTTAGTTTCTCAAGTTTGTTCTAGATCTCAAGTTTCTTAGGAATATTTTTTCAGTTCACTGAGGCAGTACTGAACCCAACAAAGTAACTATAACTGAAGCCAGACCTAAATCAAAGTCTAATGATCTCTCATTCACCTCCTGATTTAAAGTTCTATTAAATGCTGGTAGTTTCACCTTGTTATGTTGTGTTGTTTTGTTTTGTTTTTTAAATTTTGCCCTTCCTGTGGTATTTTACATTTTATAAAGGTCAGAGCACTATCAGACATCTGTCCTTTACCTTGAAAAAGAAAAAACTGTTACCTCCCCCAACCCTATTTTTTAAGTTCCATGGATCAAAGGTTTTGGCATGTCTTCACAGAAGTGTGTCTCCATGTGCATCTCTGAATAGGTGTCAAACTCTGGGACTTGAGTGTGATTGATTGTGTAAACCTCTTAAGATTGCTCAACTATCAAAGGATGAAAAGAAATAAGCAACCACATCTGAAACTTTAAAATGATTCCTCAAAAATATTCAAAGGAAAGTACCACATGGCTATATTAAAATTTGTTTTTTTCTAACCAAAGATAAGAATGCTTTATTTCTAAAAAAAACCCAACCCTATCTTTTCATGTAGTTTAAATATTGTTATGAACTCAGTGATATATATGCAGAGAGACCCTAGTACTAGGCTTTTATTTGAGTAAAGTGCAAACAAATTCCTTTAAGTTGTGACTTAGCTACCTTTTCAATGAGCTTTTATTCATATTTATTTAAAGATTTTTGGTGTTATGGACATCTTGGTGACATGGTACAAGATGATCTCCTTGAAATATTCTCATGGATAGCAATCATAGTATTAATAGTCATTATCTAATCTTTACTTGTTTCTTTAAAACATTTGTATAATAAATTATTTATTGTTTGAACATTGTCAGGTTTTGTAATTGGGTTTTGGCTTTTTTTCTTTTGGATTTTAAACTTTCAAATGACTCAACTCTTCTACAGATTTCTTCTTATGACAACGGTTGGCTAAAAACTACTGTCCTGTGCCTTCAAACTAGCTTTCTGTTCCTACTGGTTTTGGATGTCATGACTTAGATGTCAGTCAGTAGGTGAGAGTCACAAATTAATTGCCATTATTACATTTTTAGCAGGACTTACACATGAGTATCAGACACACCGCCAAGACCAGTAGAAGGGTTATCACAGCAACCAATACAGCAACACATGTTCTGGAGCAACACCTTTTACCTACAGATAGACAGCAAAAATAAAGATTAGGGGATCAGCTGGGAAAAGAAACCTTCGTCTTCGTTCAAAGATGCCCTCTTCAGGCTCACACTGAGATAACTGTTTCGAGTTAGGCAAAGCCCTTCGGTGCTGTCCCTTCTGATGCTTGTTCTTCTTGTGATAGATATGTTGTGGACACATTGGTTTTTTTTCCATGACAGACATTCAGCCTGAACCCTTCTGCCATTGCCTAGAATACTTGTTAAATTCTGCTGCACTTGATACTGGAGTTAAGTGCTCACTGGGATCCTTATCTGCCCTCTCAAAATATTATGGAAGCAAAACCCAATCAACCTACCAGATAAAGGTCCTGCCATGTTATACTCCCTAACAAAGCAAATTTTTCGGAGGAGTTGAACTGTCTCCTCTTTCTGTTTTGACTGTTGTTTATGGACTTCTGTTCAAGACTTACTTCAAGGGGATCCTTGCTATATTCATTAGACTGCCAACTCAGTGGATACTAGCTGGGTGCTACAGAGCACAAGCAGGTCCAAGAGGGGACAAATAATAAGCGAGTGGCTGACTGGACTCATCAGACATTCAATTAAAAGGTAAAGAAGAGCTTTCCATCTCTTTCTGCTTCACATATCTGTAGAGTATCTGCTTACCCCTTCTGCTATCTTTGAAGTTTATGGTGTCTGCGGGACAAATAGGATCTGAAAAACAAATTGAGATTTTTGCTGCTATTACTCCTGCTCTGTAAAGTAAACAGTTTTAGATAAATGAGGAAGCCATCCTGAATCTTCATCCTAACTGCAGTCAATATCTGGTCTGTTCTATCTGGTAACCTTTTTTTCACACTGACTTGTGCATTACTATTTGAATTACTGAAATGGTAAGAAGTTGTTATACTTAGTACAGTATTAAACTAGACTGATTTTAAACCAATCTTTGAAAGAAGGCGGCACACAAGAACTCTGTGCCATCAAGTTTTCTGCCTGAGGAGGTTTGGTCAGGAAATGGCTGCACCCTAAAAACATGCTGATTGCACTAACCAACAAATATATTTGATAGGTGCCAACTATCTACTTCCATGTGGTTACCAACAGGACTGGGAAGGGCGGAGAGAAGTTTTAGTGGCAAAATGGAAGCTTGTAAGAAGGAAGTTGTTGACCAGGAATCCTAAGGTGGCAATTTCAGAAATGGTCCCAGTACCCTATGCAGGACTGGAGGGAGAAATGAAAAGGCAGGATTTTAGCACCCGGCTGAGAAGCTAGAGTAAGCATCGAGATTTCTGATTCTTCAGGAATTTGGGACACATCTGGTGCAGTGTCCAAACACTCTGGAGGAACAGATTTCATCCTAACTGTAAGGGAGTCAAGCTGCTGGACATGACAACTAGAAGGTTTTAAGTAACTTTTAAAATCAATAAGAGCAAACTGGCAGGGGCTGAAGGTTGTAAGTAACTCTTAAAATGAGGAAAAGGAAGCTGATATGGGCTAAAGAGCAGTTTAGGGTGACAGTACCATTACGTGTGACTTCAAAACCACTGTGTCCTCAGGAAAAGGAAAGGACAGAGTGTAGAAACAGTCAAACAGGAAATGCAAAACTGACTGTCATTTAAATAAAGCGTTAAGAAGCAAACTACAGCTATGGCACACCTGCTTCTACACATACGCTAGAAGTCAGGGAAAAAAGCTGGGAAGACCTGGAATGTCACACCATAGACTAAAATACTTAGATGTCAGGTACCTGAAAATGGGTGGTTTCTGCCATCTGAGATACCCTCAGGTATCAGATAACTGCACAGCCCTGGAAGATGTTACACAGGACCTCCAAGAATCTGTGGCCTTCTAGATTTGCATACTGAAGCCAGACTGAATGTCTTGATGCTTCCCAGATGGCTCTGGACACCTGTGGTTAGGTGACTGAACAGCATCCAAATATGCTGTGTATATGGGGAGGTGGTTAAAAGGAAGACAGTTGCCATAGTACTAGACTACATAAGGAAAAATAGAGTGCTAATGGGCAAAAGAGGGGAACTACAGGAAGCATATTAAAAAGAAGCTGAAAAGGGCTGCTAAGAGAGAATTAAATCCATACAGGCAGACTATATGTTATTGAAGGCTAGCATCCTGGCAACACATGGCCAATACAAGGCACTTACTAAGAATGATTTGGGAACAGGTAAAAGGAAGTTGACACAGCTATTAGAAGCAGATTGTTAACTTTCCAAAGCTGTAGACATCAAATGAAGAAAATAGAAAGTATCACAAACCCTGGGAGATCAAAGACTATACATAAGAAAACCCAATTAGACAGAAAAGAACTTGAGAAGGAAAAGACTTCAAACATGTTTTCAAGCACATGTGTTTCCAACACATTGTGTGTTCAAACACATCAAGAGAAGGTATGTTGCTGGAGATCTGTAGGCCAGTGGATTGTAGGCTACCCAGGAAGCATTCAGAAGATAAGGCCATAGTAGAGAAGCTAAATTATTCCCTCGTATCAGGATTGACTGAGTAAGGACTGGGTAGATCTTCCATTTCAGGGCAGTTCCTTGTGAGGAGCTGCATGAACTGAAAGACCTATGGCCCAAATAAAAATATGTGTATAGTAACAAGTTCCAAGAGACATTAAGTGTGAGATACCTGGATTGTTAATGCCGTTTTGTAATCCCACTCTTAAAGCTATCTTTGCACCCAGGGACTAGAAGGTAACAGAGCTAATGTGAATTAAAAATAAAAAATAAAAAAGTTCTAGAGGAGATCTGTGAACTTCAGGTCTGCTGCCCTGACCACACAGTCACAGAATCATTTAGGTTGGAAGCAACCTTTTCAGATCACCTAGTCCAACTTTGCTGCTCAAGCAGCGTCAGCTAGACCAAGGCTGTCCAGAACCATGCACAGTCAGGTTTTGAATATCTCCTAGGATGAAGACTCTACAACCTCACACATTAGGAATTATTCAGAAGGGAAATGAACAAAAATCAGGGATGTTTTGTCTGCCACATGGTTTTATAAATCCACGATTCACCTCTATCTTCAATGGTGCATGCAGTTCTACTACCTCTATTTCAAAAAGCTTGTAGGAAAAGGTTCAGAGAAGGGAAGCAGTAAATGATGGTGTAGACTAGAGTTCTGCAGTATGGAAAAGAGATGTCTGAGAAAAGGCTGTGTCAGAGTTATATAAGATCCTGAGTGTCATGGAGACCTTGAATAGGGTTTGGCTGCTTACTGTCTCTTTCAAGGAACATCAGCTGAAGCTAATGGGAGGCCAGCTCAGACCAAAAAAATGCAGCTGGTTCTTTGTGTGATGTCAAAAAGAACTGCGGATCCCCTCATCAAAGGATGTTACAGAAATCAGGGCTGTGTATAGAACCAAGAGGAGATTGGGCAAGTTTGTAGAAGATAAATCCACTGAGGGTACATAAATAGAAACACATCTGTCTCAGGAAGTCCCTGAGCAGATGCATGCACGTGGAAGTATTACAGGACGGTGTCATATATGCCTACCCTTTTCTTATTCATCTCTAGTTCACTTACGCCCACTGTTGGAGACAGGAGGCTGGACTAGATGGTTTCTTGGTGTGGCCCAAAATATCCTTGTGTTCCTATGCCAGTGAAGCCAACAAGTGTTTAGTTGCATATAACACAACACCACAACAACATAGCTCTGGCTGTATAAAGCAGACAACTGTATCCTCCTGTCTCCCATATGGTTTTATATCACTTTATATTTTTAGAAAACAAGGAATGGACTCCTCTCCTCTCATTGTTTAAATTCATATAATTCTAGCAGACAGCTAAAAACTCACCAGACGATGTGTAGCTAGCTTCAGCATTTGTGTCTGGGGATTGCACTTTCACTTCTGCATATGTAGAACCTAAAACCAGGCAAAAATAACAGAGATCAGAGAAAGTTGAGAAACAACTTAAATGGAACAAAAGTGACCAAAATGATGATAAATGCTAAACACATGACAGCAGCTGATTTATGTGACTGTGTTTAACTATGCCCGAATAGTATTTTTGTCCTTTGCATTCACACCTTAGAGGACTTGCTATAAGCAGAAACAGATCTGATTTCTCTTCAGCACAGACAATAACAGAGGAGACATGGGCACGTGCACACACATTTTAAATCTAAGCACCAGTGGAGAAAAATGTTTAAGGTTGTCTGATTGTCTTATTCAATCCACACCCATATGTGAGTGGTGAGAATGGCTACAATATTGAAGCAAACCTGAAAACTGCAGATCACACTGAATTTGAACGGATTACTAGTTAATGATAAGGTGGTGAGAAAAGTGAAAACTATTCTAGCATCTGCAGATAATAAATACAAACGAGTATGGAAGAAAGCATGTGGGGAAGGAAGGAAGGGCAGGGACATGTAAAAAGGGCATAGAAAGTAAGAAATATGATGTTGCAATTTTATAAAGCATTCAAAGTCATCCATACGGCACTGAGCCCCTTTGTTTCTATCACCATACAGAGTTAACGTCTTCTGTGAGTTTAACTGCATTCTTCTGGCTTATGGAATTAATTTCATTCCTTTGTGAACATTGAATTTGATCCAGGGGATCCACTATCAAAGAGAAAATAGCAAACTGGAGCAAAAAGAAAAGACGACAGAAGACAGCATTTGAGCTCTTTTCTGTAAGATATGTGCAATCACTGGGAAATGCTGTGTGTAAATTAAGTGAACACATAGAAGAAAAGAGTTGATAGGGGTTTTCCAGAAAGGCACAAGCAAAGAAACATAAAAATGCTACAAAAACTGTATAAAAGCTCTAAGTAGGAGTACATGGATTAAATTATAAGGAAAATGGAACTTTTAATCAGGTGGCATCTATTGTGGGTGCCTGTCAATTTAGCTGTGAAGTAATCTGTTGAAAGAGGTGATAGAAAGAAACACTGTTTCTTGGGGCATTAGAAACTCCAGCCATCTGAAGATAGATGCCAAGGGATCACGCTTTATGCAAAAGACAAGCACAGGATAATAGAAACTACCATTTCTGTCGAAGAGATGGTAAGGTTAAAAAGAAAGGGAAGAAAACAGAAAATGAAACACAAAGTGTATGAAGTCTGTTATTTTAGGATGCAATTTTATGCAGATGTAGCAAAACCAGTGCAAAAGTTTATGTAATAATACTTAGTGCATTAAAGAAAGATAAATTTTAGGTTAGAATTTTGCAAAGTCATTTATACTAAATCAAAATAAATCTCTCCATGAAACATTTCATGCTTGATTTATTAAACAAGTAGTTTGTACAGACAAAGCCAGGAGGGAAAAACCCCAAAGCAATGCCTGCTGCAAGCAGAAACAGGCTGCACGCAAGACTGCTTTGAACAACAAAACCATTCATTAGGCGCTCAATCTCCTGATCAGTTTGCTGCAGTAATCAGAGTCTGCTGCATGAGAACACGGCCAGTTCAGGACCAATTGACATTCAGCTGTGGAATAACCTTCGAAACTGATATAAACTACTCTTAATATCACACAAGAAACTCCCCCTCACATTTGCACCTTAATAAATGAAAAGTACGCCTTATAACAGTCCCCTTTATTTTGGTAAAAAAACTACATGGATACCTCACCAGCACATTTTTTACAGCTCTGCCCCCCCTTCATCCTCTCTGGGGCTTCGGTGCTCCATGGCACTCTTTCAAAATGTGTGGTTGGGAGGCTGAAGAATACAAGGAAAGATCAGTGCAGACCGATTGACCTACCTGGGACATCAGTGACCTTCTGTAGTCTGGGCCTGGTTGATTCAGTCAAGTTCAAGTCAGCGTAAATGAGATTTTCTGACATTCTTGCTCCCCCTTCCTTTTTTCCCTTTGCTGCTGTTTTTAAAATGGTACTCTAGACTGAGGGCAACTCATAGCTCCTCCCCGCTCTAACCTTCAGGAGGAAGTTCTTTACTCTTTCTGCAATACAGAAACCTGCAATGAGAAGGGAAGCCTACTTCTGATTGATCTTTTGATAGCAGCATGTGAAATGTAAGGTTGTGGCCTTGATGTGATCGCCTTTGTGGGGAAGTGTTTCTGGCATTAGTAGTATTTTGAATTTCCAACTCTTGACACCCTGTCCCCATCCCCCTCCCCTTGTATTTTGAAAAGACAAGCTTTATTACAGAAAATGGAAAGGAGAAGAAAAGTACAGAGATTTGGAAGCCAGCCCCAGGAAGCAGAGTGAAGCTGTCAGGGGTGGACCCATGGCACATCACGGGGAACAGCCCTGTGGAGTCCAGAAGGCAGTGCTCTCAAAAGCAGACATCTGAAAGCATGATACATTTGCCCCTGATCCATAGAGAAATGTACTCAACAATGCTGAAACTTTGGGGCCCTGCCACACTTTGGGGCTCTGCCATGTATTCTGGGCCTGCTGTGGTTTAACCCCAGCTGGCAACCAAGCCCCACACAGCCGCTCACCCACTCCACCCTCCAGTGGGATGGGGGAGAGAATCGGAAGAGTAAAAGTGAGAAAACTCGTGGGTGCAGATAAAGACAGTTTAATAGATAAAGGAAAAGCTGCACACGCAAGCAAAGCAAACCAAGGAATTCATTCACTACTTCCCATTGGCAGGCAGGTGTTCAGCCATCCTCAGGAAAGCAGGGCTCCATCACACGTAACGGTTACTTGGGAAGACAAACGCCATCATCCAAATGTCCCCCCCTTCCTCCTTCTTTCCCCCAGATTTACATTGCTGAGCATGACATCATATGGTATGGAATATCCCTTTGGTCAGTTGGGGTCAGCTGTCCCAGCTGTGTCCCCTCACAGCTTCTTGTGCATCCCCAGTCTACTCGCTGGTGGGGTGGTGTGAGAAGCAGAAAAGGCCTTGATGCTGTGTAAGCACTGCTTGGCAGTAACTAGAACATCCCTGTCTTACCAACACTGTTTCCAGCACAAATCCAAAACGTCAGCCCCATACCAGCTTCTGTGAAGAAAATTAACCCTATCCCAGCCAAAACCAGCACAGGCCCCCAAAATTTAAGAAGGATGTGAAGGTCCTTGAATGCATCCACAGGAGGGCAACAAAGCTGGTGGAAGGGCTGGGAGGCATGTCCTATGAGGAGTGGCCAAGGACTCTGGGTTTGTCTAATTTGGAGAAAAGGAGGCTGAGGGGCGACCTCATTGCTCTCTACAGCTTCCTGAGGAGGGGAAGTAGAGAGGGAGGTGCAGGTCTCTTCTCCCTGGGATCCAGTGCCAGGACGCGTGGGAATGGTTTAAAGCTGCATCAGGGGAGGTTCTGACTGGACATTAGGAAACATTTCTTTACCAAGAGGCTGGTCAGACACTGGAACAGGCTTCCTAGAGAAGTGGTCGAAGCCTGTCAGTGTTGAAGAGGCATTTGGACAATGCCCTTACTAAGATGCTTTAACTTTTGGTCAACCCTGAAGTGGTCAGGCAGTTGGACTAGATGACCATTGTAGGTCCCTTCCCAGTGGAACCCTTCCCTTCCCTTCCCTTCCCTTCCCTTCCCTTCCCTTCCCTCATCAGATTTGCTCCTCTAATTTTCATGTGAACATTGGGGAAAAATATAAGAAAAGAGAACAGCAAATGGTTTCACTTTTGTAAAACTGGAATCCATAGGTTTGTTATATGACAGTGTATAAGGTCTATTTTTTGATAAACACCAAGTCATTGACTCATTATTACCTGGCAATCAGCAGGTAAATTCCCTGCCATGCAATCATTGGAATGAATATTTTCTTGCTGGATTCAGTAGGACTTGTTTTAGAATCAAACATGTTATTTAATAACTAAGGAGCCTAGTTTTCTATACTGACCTAAGTACAGGGAGTGTGTAGATAGCTTGAGACTAGATAATGATTACTGAAATGCCAGTGAGCAAATACATACAGTAGACCATCTATGAAAGCTCTGGATTTAATAATTAAGCAGCAGCTACTGAAGAGATGACTCTATTTCTGTCTTTACTGCATTATAGTACATTGCTCTTCTGATTTAGAACAAACTATACTAGAAAGTATTTTTTATTAAAATAAAATCAAATCAATTACCATTGAACCTCTTTCTTCCAAAGGGAGACAATTTTCTATTATGTAAGTATCCTGTCATGTTCAGGGCCACCAGATCTGGAATACCCTGCTAACAGGTGGCAATTACTTCTTCAGTGGGCCAGTGATCTGTTCTGGTATTCTGCCCCTCATTTCCCATACTCAGAGGCCAAGATGAGCCAAGCAAACACCAGCTGTGCGAGAGAAAGAAGAGGAAGTGAAGCAGTGTCTTTGGTGGCTGATGACTCAGAATTGCATAATGAGCTCCAATGAAATGTTTGCAGTGGCCCTCAGACCTGACAGTGAAAGGCGTCCAGAAATATTGTGACAGGCAGCCTGCTCTGGAATTCTAATGTCTCTGATTAGACCACTCTCATTTCTCTGGAGTTCCTGGGGATGGAAGGAAAGAAGGGAAAAATAAAATTACATGATCTGTTTTTAAGTTGGGAGCCACGAGGCTCTGGCATAACATTGCAAGTTTTGGATGCATTTTAGTCAGTTTTCTTGCTGTCTGGATGTGTATCTAGCCATCTCAGAGAAAGTCACGACATGGGTCTCCCCTCTGACAGCAGAGAAGCTCTCTGAGAGAGGAGAAGAAGATGGAATTTTGTTCCTTTCTCAATTTAAGAGATTTTTTTCCCTAATTTACCTCTAAGATGAGTAGGTACCAGACTGATGCACTGAAATGCAGCCACATAAGTAAGAGCCAGAAAGCTATGTCCCATGTATGTAGGTTTTCTGGATCATCCTAACTTCCTTTGTACGCACGTTGTCTGAGGGACCTCCAGCACTATTTTATTGCTCATTCTGCCAAAAATGCACTGCCATGGCATCACCCCCTAGGCACTGTTATATTGCCACCAAGACGCGAGTGTTTTTTCTCTTTGGAGAGAATTTTTATCTTTTTAAGTTCAAAGTTAAGTGGTGACTAAATATGTCTTGGGCAGTTACTTGCAACTGCAGCCTAAGAGACAGCACTTCATAAATCAGGGAATCCCTTTCAGTTCCTATAGCCATGGATAAGCTGTGAATAGCTGGTGTTACCCAAGGTGGTGTGTGTTGGCCCAATCTCTCAGCTGTGCTTTACTCTTGGAATGTCAGAGCCGAGCGCATTTCCCCAACCACAAATTGGGGACTCAGAAGGGGGACTTATATTAATGGTTTTAATCATGACTACTTGATCTGCTTCCTTGGCTGCTTTCTCTGCAATTTTGACAGTCTCATTGTCCCAGTCAACAAAGTCCATGGCCATCATTCCTTCTGCTGCACTGGGGAGAGACTAAGGCGCAATGGGGAGGTGGAGAAAACATACGATGAGAAGATGAGGAAGGATGAAAAAAGAAAGAAAGGGGAAAAAAAGATAAAGGAGAAGAGATTGTTAAAGTATCACAGTTGACAGATTCCTGCAACAAGGGAGCTCAACTTGGCAGATCCAGATACATGGCTCTTTCTTCCCTATCAGCAACATTTCATTTTCATTATCTTTTCCTTTTGCCATTCTTCATAGCTACATTTTGCTTTGCTACCTGCAGAAACATGTTGACTCAGGACTTACTCTGAGGCCTTCTGCTTGAGTACCTGCGCAACATACAAAATGTCAGGGTAGCCCCTACAACTGGAGATGTAGTAGAAGAGGAGGGTAGTAGAAGAGAAATGTGAGACACATCTCATTCATAGTGCTTGGCCCACCCTTCAAAGGCACAAGGATGACTCAGAGATCTGCTGAGACACAACGAGGAGACTGTTCCTCCTCAGGAAAGCACTCTTGTTCACAGCTCATGCGGATCCTGTCTGCTGGAAAAAAAAAAAAATTAATTTGTTTTTCTGAGAGTTAGAAACAGAGAATCAAAGTATCCTCACAAGACTCTGATACATAGCCTGCTCTGTGGTTTTATAACCTAAATCTACTTATTCTCTCTTTCAGGAAGACTAGTATATCTGTAGTTCAGTCTACAAGATCCCCAAATCTGAAACTTTGGAACGTTCAACTAAAACATTCAGGGAATAAACTGAGTGTGACATCCAGATCAGAATTTTTCAGTTGGTCCCTACATTTGGAATGGGCCCAACCAAATCAAACAGTGTTGCTCTCTGTGAGTATAAACTCTGTAGTCCTCTTTAGGTCAAATCTCAGTTTCTTGTGGACATTTCTAAGTGCAATAACATTATTAACTCCTCTGCATGGCATATGCTCTAAAATAAGATATGAAGTATGACAATAATTGTTTACGTGATAAGTTCTGCAAAACTGATGCCTGGTCTGAATAAGAAGAACTAAAAAGACTATTTTGAGAAGTCCAAATCAGATCCAGCTGCCAGATTATGTCAGTTTTTGTGTTTGACTTCTGCCTGTCCACTAAATCCAATGATTGAAAACTAACTCAGCTGCAAGTTTTGCTACTTGTACCTGACATTTTGGACAAGAGTTAGCTTGTATGGTATTAGATGCAAGATAGCTTTGGGACCTGTTCATAAGCCTATATTAGGAAGGTCTTGCTGGAGAGCTACTCTCCAGCCATGGAGCAACTGTGCAAGGCATGCCTCAGTATGTCTATGATATTGTGTGTGACACAAGAAGCTTTTGCCAGGGACATATTTGCTTGGGGAGGAGAGATATGTCTGCCCAAAAGATTTTAATGGTGATAAAATAATTTTAAAAGCAATGGAAGATTTTTAGGTAGAAAAACAAACTTACAAAAGTAATCCCTGACCGATCCAGTGTCTGAAAGTTGCATTCAACCAGGATCTCATCCCCCTAGGGAACACAGCAGGTCACACTGTCAGAGCTGTACAGGCAAAGCACACAAAACAACCACTCGCAACATGGGGATCCAGGAAACTGTGTGAAAACAATGGGACACAGCCTGAGGTGGAATGGAGGACAGAATATGTCAACATGCTGTGACATCTATGGTGCTTGCCACCTCCCCAGCCTGCCCACGCACAGCTACATCCCAGGGGAGGAACGTACTGATGTGATTATGAGGATTTCCTTTGTGTCCCGAATCTCCTGCACTCTGAAGTCATTGTCCTCACAAATGATCCCCAGCTGCTCACCATTCCTGGGGAAGACAAAGGAGGGGAAAAAGTCATAATGTTTCCAGGGAGGGGTGTGGAATAACCAATTCCTGGATGAAATAAACAGAGCTGAGAAAAATCCCCTCCAGAAATCACACCTGATCTCTTTTGTACCATAACTCCAGAATGTATTTTCAACAACAGTCAGTCCCAAACATACACTTGAAATTTCTCACCCAGCCTTCTTTGGTCTGGAGTCCAAATATGGACTTTTTACATGTTAGTAATTGTTGTGCCTTGAAACTTTCGCCTTTCAGATGACAGTCTGGGATCTCAGAAGTAAGAACTCCAATATGTGCATCATGAAACACTGTCCTAAATAAAGAGACTCTCTGACCCTAGCAAAGTAGAGTTGGCAGGCTCTTTAGGACCTCCCTTGTGGGATGCAGAAGTATCACATGTGAATTCTTCCTTGCTATTTCTACAATGCTTTGTGATACTGGTTCTTAGGTGGTCTCTGCTCTGCTTGAGCGCTGCTTCTCCATCCATGTTACAGGTCCTTCGATCTTGCTAAGTACATCCACAGTGCACACTGCAAGGTGCATCAAGGTACCCAGCCCCCAAATCCTTGTGGTGCTCATGGCCAGGCTGTCCCAGCAGCTGTTGCACACCCTGCTTGCTTGTTGTAGGCCCACTTTGTGACTGCTGGCAGCTCTGAGCTGGTAGGCTTACGCCACTCTCCAACTACACCTTATAGTAAAATGGGTTCAGGAGGGAGGAACCTGGCTTGGTGGCCAAGCTTCACAAAACTTCAAGATGTGGCACATGGTTTATGTATAGCATGCGACTTGCATAAAGAGCAGGAGCCAAAAACTATTGCTGTTGTCTGGAACAAAATAGCTCCAGCTAAGTCACTGATGCTGGCTATGTGTATCTTTTGGCCTATGCTGGAGTATTCTGGAATTAACTCCTAAAAAGGATACAGGCCTGCCCTAAACTGCTATCAGAGATCACAATCTGCTATATTCTGCCAAGGTCAAGCTCCAAAGAGTCTTGGGTCTCCACTAATTATACCTATACTACAAAGCAATTGGACCTCTGTAATGCCTCTTTGGCCTAAAGCACAATTGTTTTTTAGTTCTAGGTTTTGTTTTTGTTTTTGTTTTTTTTTTCAAATTCTAAGCAGCTGAAGTAGTGTTCAAATGCTATGCTGCAGACCACAATTTGCTATTTTCATAGCTCGAAACTGAGAATTCATGCTTCATGGGCTGGGGTGTGATCAGAGAGTGCACAGAGGTGCTGAAGTCTTTAGTGTGGCAGGATGGTGGAGGAAACCAAACCCAGTGTAGTTTTGCCCATGCAGCCCACAGGAACTAGTACATGAGTCTAGTTAGCAGGACCAAGCTATGCAAGGGCACTGTCTAGCAGCTAACTAGTGTGGATGAGCAGCAGTCCAATGCTTGAGCTCACTGCCTGGACCTGTTCTATTTAACAGGAGGCACAGTCCCAGTCTCATACCCTCTGCTCAGCTGACCCTTCTTTCCCAAGGAGCTAGTTCTTTGTACTACAATTCAGACACTGCAGCGTCTTTTGCACTGACAGACAGGTGGAGAGTAACCTGGGAACACCATTCTCATACGCTCTAGCCCAGGAGGCAGGGCCTGATCCTGTGGCACAGGCAGCAGTGCTGTGAGTTTGCTTCTCTTACCGGTATTGAGCAGCTTTCACTCCTCTGCCAGACAGGTGGGTGTGAAGCAAGTAGGCAAAGACATGCAGATCTGCAACCAGCATCCCATTCATCTGCAGTTCAAAATGCAGTAGGTCAGAGCCTGTCAGTAGGAGCTTAGCACTGCATTTCAGGCCTGCTTATCATGTCAAAAGCTTGACGGAACTTGTGTAATTGTCAACTTAACATTTTTTTAAAAAAGGAGGTTTAAGTCCATTTCCTCATGCAGGTCACTACTGATTGAAAGGTTGCTCTGGTGAGCCTTTCTGAAAATTTCTCTTCTGGCTTTAGGTACCGTGGCATAGTTGTCTGAGTTTGTGATATCTCATGCTGGGTACTGCAAACATATCTTGCTATCATCAGCTATGTAAAAAACTAAGACAAGATACAGGAGAGGTAATAAGTTAAACATGCAGATACATGAACTCTAAGAAAGAGCAGATAAAAAAGTAAAAGCAGAAATTGTAAGACACTGATCAATGGGCCATTAAAAGAACCATCAAAATGTAAACCTTAAAAGGTTCAAAGAAAATCTTTGAAAATTGATGAAAAGAAGAAAAACAAGATTACCTCAGGCCTCATAAGAGGGAGCAAATTTATGGGTTGTCCGAGGGGGATTGTGGGACTGTGTAAAACTTGTGGGATGTCCCAAGTGGATTGTGGGAATATGCAAAATTTATTGTGGGATGCTTAGGGAAGAGGTCAAAGGTAGGGAAAGAGAGAGACAAACATAGGAAAAATGAAGAGAGGAAGAGGAGAGTCCAGTTGTACTTAAGCAGACTGCTGGTCAGTATGTTTGTCTGACCAAACCTGGTACCTGACCACTGCAATCTAGATTATTTTATTAAACTCTGTTCCTAACTATTTTCTCTGTGAGTGTGCTCTCTATACTATGTCTATGTGTGTGCCTGTGTTTTTGGGGTGGGATGATCCACTAGGGAACTTCAAGCTGGAAAGACCCAAGGACCAGGCCAGAGGCTGTGTAAAAGGGCCCTGGATCTGGGCACAGGTGCTGAAAGGACTTATGGTCTGGACCAGAAATTGGAGAGACCAACAAATGGCAGTACATATAGGAGCTGAGTGGGCATGCTTATGGTTATGCCCCTCTAGTGAACTTTAAGCCTGATTAGTCAGAGAGGACGAAGAGGCTTGGGTCATTTGTGTTGTCCATGCCCGTGTGGGCATTGTTCATGCCTGTGTGGTGCCTGTAAAGGTACTGTACTCCTGCCTGTGTTGATCTGTTTGTGGCCAGCTGAGTCTGCTCTCTGAGCATGTGTGTTTGGGTGGGGTGGGGGGTGTCTGTATCTTTGGAGTTTGCCCCCAGCCTTAGCACCTGCTGGGCCTGGGAAAGGGGAAAGTGGCAACGTCACATCTAGCAGTCCTGGAGGGACCTGTGAATCTCCTGGATCCCACAGTCCACTGGAGCTGATTATTGTTAGCAGCCTCTTGGCTGTGGTTTGAGGGATGTTAATCTCTGCTCTAGAGGTATCTTCTTGACCTGAGAGAGAGCACCATATCCTCCCAGCCTAGTACCTGCCTTCCTACACCAGTACCACACACCTATGACAGGACAAAGGGCCCTCAAATGTGGTGGAGCAGACTCCCTTGGGGGTCCTCAGAAGTCACTACGTCCTTTGGGGTTTGTTTCCCAGTCACTTAGATGGGGTGAATGGGTATTCGAGCCCATGCTTACACAGCTCTGCTAATGCTCTTGGGCCAAATCTTGGGTCTCTGCTGAGCAGTTCTATTGGAATAGATATTCTTTTTACGACATGCAGAAATGAAGGCTAAGATGGCACTCTGCATCAAATGGCTTTTGGACACATCTAGAGCAAGAAGAAAACCCGAAGTGGTAAAGATCAAGGATTTTGTATGGCTTTCCCCACACTCACTTCATCAAACTGGCTGGAATTGCAAAGGCCGTAAGATCTGTAGGATTCTGCTCCAGGAGGAATGAAATGCACAGGGAAAGTGAAGATGCCTGTTTGCAGAACCCCCACATCATATTTCTGTAGCTTTGGAGTATAGTAGATTTGTACCCCTGAGCTGTCGATCAAACCTGTAAAAGAAAAATGACCAGTCCTTCAGCAATGACTCCAGAAACAGTAGAAGCAGGGCCTGAAGCAAGAACACATATAATGTCCTTTTCCCAGTCACAGGCTGGGAGCAGGCACAGATTAACAGGAAGGCCTAAGCCTTCCACCCTACCCCTGTGGTATGGTCCACTCTAATGTACAGCCTCAAAGTCATGCAAGGTGCACATTTGCACAGATCTTCACTCATAGTGCACCTGGATCCAGCCCTGCTTATAGTCTCAGACGATTCCCATAAATCACTTCACACTTTTGTTTCCCCTTCTGTAAAATGACAGCACATACCATCGTGGCATTCTTTGTCACCTGTCATAGGGATTGAGAGCTGGAGGTCTCAATCTGACCTGAAGGTAGTATTATTAGGCTCTCAGGACTTCATTCTGACCCTTGGTACACCTATTTCTTCCACAGCCACTCTGTCCCTTCTGACTCTGCTCCTTTTTCCCACGATGCCCACATTTCCCTGACATTTTCCCTAACATTCACGCTAGTATCATAGCAGGAAGACGTGCTCAGCTTTTTCGATGGTAAGATGTGTCTAATCTAAGCAGATATAACTATCTATGTTTCTAAAGTTTGTTTAAGTCCTTCCTGAATGGGAGCCCAATCCAGTTTCTTCTTACTATCCTGAAGGTTGTACTGAGCAACATATGGAAGCGTTTCATGCAGAAGCTGGTTTCTAATAAGCGTGTGGGTGAGGTCCGAGGCTTCCATCCTGTGGCTGTTCTTTGTCAGACAACTGCCCAGCATTACCCACCTGGTAACAAGTCAGAACTGCTGTAATGGATTTCTGGTCGGATGTACTGAGGATCCCAAGGTGTCCCTGTGGAAACTGCAGCTTCATCTGGAAATTGATAAGACTTGTGGAAAGAGGAAGAGGAGGAAAAAAGTTGTATGAAGAAGTTAGTTTTTAACTCTCCTCTGTTGTTTCTTGATTGAAAACTTACAGAAAGAGTTTTCATTTTCTTGCGTCTCTGAACTTTTGTTTAGACATTGTTAGAAATCAAAATGTTGTGGAAAATTCTGCCAGTTCCTTTTCTTTTCCTTTTGAATCAGAACAAGGAAGAATTTTCAAAATTTATTTTTCATTTAACCTTTTGTTTATTTCATTTTCATTTTTATACTATATTTAATAGGAAATGGTTATAGTATGTGTACACTCTTGCAGCAAATTTCATATCAGTATTGGCACTGCATAATATAAAATCTGAATAAAATTAGTATAAGGGTTTTGTCTAAAATTTATCTCCTTCCTCTCTCCGTCCCCATGTACATGCATACTATAGAAATACAGAATGCATTTTGCTCTGAAAGGCAAAGTGACCATCACAAGATAGATGCTAAAATTTGTGCAGCACTGACTACTAAGTAGGCCACTCAGCCAGAAGCACTAATTTCACTGAACTTTTAATTTTACTCTGCTGAAAAAGAGGCAGAGCCAGTAGAAAAAAAAGCAGAAGGTAGGTACACTTTCTGTTAAGCAAGACTAGCACGAGGAGAATTTTGTGAAATTAACGGCAACATTACCAAAAGGTCAGCGTGAAAGCCTTCCTATGTGACATATAAAACTTGTTTAATGCAGGTATGATAATAACATACACACTTACACAGAGTATCAACAACTACGTAGAAATTGCCAGCATCACCTGATGCAGCAGAAAGTAGAGTCGAGTGGGGACAGTATGAGGAAACTTCCCCAGTTTGGTTGGTCCTGCAGGACTGTGGGGTCTTACTGGACAAGCTGACAACAAGGGTACTACTGTTCGTAACAAGAAATGGGGAAGAGAACTGTGGTCCTGTGGTCCTGTGGACTCACCTCTCCTCCGACAGCCCAGCCCACAAGCACCTGAGAGCACAAGGCAAAATCTGGATTGGCTCCATAGCAATCATCTATGCCACTGGGTAACACGTGGGCATTGCCACAGGCATAAGCAAGAGTATGATGAACCAAGGTTATGTTGTGGGGTGTTATTACAGGGTCAAACTGTAACCAAAAGAAAGAGTGAAAAGAAGTTATTGTCAACCCTAAAATATTTCTTCCTCAGGCAAACAGAAAGAGCAGTTAACCATAGCTTTGGCAAAGAGATATAATCTGATTCGTAAACTGGATGATGATTTATCTGCTCATTTCAGTATGCACCCAGCAGAGTCCATTTTTCCAGAAAGGATTTGCATCTTCCTCTAAAGCACCTCCCCTTAATCCGAATCAGGGGCATCTATTTGACCTGTTATGCTGGGCAGTGTGGTTCCAGACTAGAAATGTAAATAGTTTACCTCCTACACCATTTTCTTGGCTGCAGAGCAAGATAAGGGACCTTGATCTCAGGTTCACTCTAATTCACTGCTCCCTCAGTTGTGCCAAAAGTACTATAATCAAGATACTTTAAAATAAACCCCTCAAATATCCTGGATCCGTTCATTAATCACTCAACTTTTTGGTTACAGTTTGACNNNATCACTCAACTTTTTACCAGCACTGATGACATCAGGCCTTAAAATCCTGATGTTACCACAAGACCTGACTAAAGCTCCTGAGTCTGTTCTGTAGGATTACCTGTCAAATTCTTCTTTTTTCCAGTTCATGGAAATTCTTCCTTATGAAATTTTGCCTTATGCCATTGCAGTGGAACATCTGTTTTTAAACCTTTAAAACCCACAAAACTAAGAAGGGTTGCTTGACTTTGAAGCAAAGTTATCTTAATTTGAGAAGTAAGCTAAGCTTGCTTTGGAAAGTTTGCTTCTTTTCTTTGCTTTTCTTTTTTTCATTTTTAATCTTGAAAATAGGACTGCAAAAATGTTAGTTTTGCTTTTTATACAAATACTCTTCGCAATTTTCAAGAACAATAGCAAAAGTCCTTTTAAATATAGAAAATTCTGGAGGCTCCCTTTGCTCTCAAAGACACCAATAGGTAACATGGCCTGAGCTCACTACACTGAGACATCAGCCTTGTAGCAAGGTTTCTTCAGGTGTGATGTACATAAAGACAAATGTACTTCCAAAGCTAGAAACAAG
>VYZW01000950.1:9544-20297 GCA_013401315.1 Balaeniceps rex | reverse complement strand
ATACATCAACTCGGGAGGGGTGAGGAGAGAGGTTGCCTGAGAGGAGAGAGGTTGCCTGTGAAATTTGTTTAATACTTGGCATGCACTTGAAATATGTACAGTATTCCTCATGAAAACAGAAGCAATAATGGCCCCTGGATCTGTTAGGCCATGTTTGGGCAGCGCACACTCTTCAGTACACTCTCTTTCTACTGCTCTGAAGTTGCAACACCAATTTAAAGCAACTAAAATCCTTGACATCTATCTTGTGCTCTGAATTTTTTTTGTATCTCGTACACTTTTTGGAACTATTTCTATGAAAGGTAGAAGTTTTGCCAGCCATTTATTCTTCAGACAGTATGGAGAAAGGCATCTAGAAATCACAGCTAGCTTTAACAGCACGCAATTTAAAAAAATAAAAGATGTGGGAGGGTGTTAGGGTTTTTTGTTTGGTTTGGTGGGGTTTTTTGTTGTTTTGGTTTTTACACTTTAGGGATTTGCTTTTGCATTCTTCTCTGCAGTCATGTGAGAGGTTCTCAAATAACCAAGTCCCAACAACAGTGGGTTGGGTGGGGAAGGGAGAAAGATCATCAATAACCTAATCTTCATTACAAATATTTAAACGTTAGCAACTACTACTCATGAATTTCTGATAAGCTGCAGAGATTCTTACCTTGAAAAAACTATTACATGATTTAAGAAGTCAGTAGAGAAGCAGAGACTAAACATGGGAAAACATCAATCTCAACCTCCATAAATAAAGTTTAATCAAATGAAAAAAAGTGTTTATGTAATTAGATTCAGTAGGCCCCAAAAGCAGCCTTAATGTGCTTAGTAGTCACACCATGCAGCTAGAAGCTATTTAGCTGAATACACTAATGCACTGGGATTGGTGGAAGCTGCCACTACCTCCAAAACAAGAGAGACAGAGTTGAACAATATGCTTTATAAATCTGATTTTGCTCTGATACTTGGAAAAACAAGGGTTTACTTCCAAAAATTCTAATAGGAGACAGTCAAGAAGCCTTTCTGGTAGATAAAGGACCACTACTTTCTATATTATCATTGGTTAAGTTCCGTGCCTGCAGGACTTTTCAGAAGAATCAAAATTTGGCTGGGGGCGGGGGTTGGGGGAGAATATCTAACTTAGGCAGATCATCAACCAGTCCAACTTAAGACTGTTTTATTCTCCTAAGCAAACTGTCTGTCCTGCTTCGGCATTGAAATTTTGCTCAAGGATAAGCAGTGGAAGAATACTTAACTCAATCCCATGATTCTATTTTCCACACTTAAAAAAAGAAAAAGAAAAAAGGAGAATGTTTCTAAATACAGCTACTGACAGACCACGGAAAAAGCCTTCATATGTCTGAAAGTTTGGCACATAGAAAGTTTTTTTTTGGTTGGATTCCAGAAGTTACTTATTACTATGTGTGCGCGCACATATAGTATGCCTGCGTGCAGAGGTGCCTTCTTATTCGTATACTCTACACATGTAAGTCATGCCTACACATTAAGCTATTATGGGAAAACTCTTATGAGCAGAGGACACACTTTGAACCTGGCTTTCACTACACAGCTCACCAGTGAACATTTCCAATGTGTTCAGCTCTGGCTAACAAGCTCACAGTCCTGGAACACCCTGTCTGCAGGGCAGCCTTCCCCCTGACCTTTTTTTGCAACCTGCAGCCACATCTCACTGCAGGGAATAGAAAGCCAAACACCTAACTACATTTATCTTACTAGGAATACCATGCACACTAGACACTTATGATTCTAGGAAAGCCTGGTCCAGTCCTATTGCCCTGGAAGAATACTTCTTGAATGGTATATCTGGGAAAATCCTGCAAGAAAAAAAACTTAAATGCAAACTAGTATTGAGCACAGAACACAAGTATTCTTGATATTACTTTAGTCTCCAACTGAACATCCTCACAAAAAGATTACTGTGCACCACACACAAAAAAAATAAAATTGTGAATTGTCTATGGATTTGTTTTAGCTGCAGAAAGTGATATTGGTGTGGAGTGAAAAGCTGCTCAAAAAAATCACACAATGGGACAGAAAACGCATTCCTGGTGCAGAACGTGCAGTAAACGTGCAGCTCACCTACGAGGATACAACTGACGAATTCGGCAATAGTCCATCGGGGGAGAGGGAGGGGGAAAAAAATATAAGTGAGACATCTTTAAAGTCCTCCCACCATCACCACCACCCTCCTTTCATGTGCTGCTAACACTTGGCTGTTTTCCACCCTTTTAATGTTTTCCTACAATTTTAAAAGTTTTCAGCTGACGTCCACTAGCCTATCACTTTATTCGCCAGACCTAATCTAGAAGGTTTTATACTGCTTGGACTGGTTACAAGCAATACATCCATGTAAAAAAATCAGTATGGGTGATGCTTCATTTATAGCGTCTCTTGCCCATGCACTTGGCCACGAATCCAAGAGGTTGTGGATGAGTTTATCCCCACTGTAGCTCCACTGAATTCAAAGGGTTATGACTTTGACAGTGTTCCCTGGCTTGCAATTTTTGACAAACTGTTATTGCTTCATAGTTCACTGTCCTCCTCAGCCCCCTGATAAATGTTAGTATCTATGCTTTTATTGAGCAACACAGCTT
Organism: Balaeniceps rex; assembly: GCA_013401315.1. NCBI lineage: Eukaryota > Metazoa > Chordata > Aves > Pelecaniformes > Balaenicipitidae > Balaeniceps > Balaeniceps rex. The sequence continues at coordinate 17,697 of VYZW01000950.1, read as the reverse complement.
CTACCAACATCAGCCAATATACATTTATTGTCCAAAGTCAGCACAGCAATAAAGCATCATCAAACCCAGGTCTTACCTGGTCTTTTTTAGACTTGTGTGAGGAAGCAACATGAGCCAGATACTGAATGACCTTCTTGGTGTTCTCTGTCTTACCAGCTCCCGATTCACCTCTGTAAAGAAAATCTGTCATTCACAAACAAGACATAGGGGGACATATTCATATTTCTAACCCCAAAAGGGCTACAGAGCTCCTTAACTGCATTCTGGCCATTACAGTACCTCCCTCGAAACCAAGAAAAACCAAGTTGTACTGGCAAGCGGTAGCAGTGTAGCTGGACTGCAGGCTAGCCCTCAGCCAGTTTGCCGCTGGGCGCGGGTTCTGTACACGTGCACGGAGATGGGATGGCAATAAAGAACTATGCTTTCTAGTCACTTGGATACGAACACTGAAAAAGTGGCTGAGGAATAATCAAAAGGCTGCTGTAGAGCTAGGGATGAAATGTAATGAAGTGCATCTTTCAAAAGGAAGCCTCCTGACTGCAAGAAGAAACATACCAATTCCTTAAGCAGAACTGAGAGCCAACAAATTTTGCTGTGCCTAGAAGAAAAACTGCTGTATCAAAAGTATCTGTTACTGTATCAGCCTCATCAGTATGAATGTACTTAAACACAACAGCTGCATCAAATCTGAAGGACTTCTCCAAGCCTTTTCCATTGACAAAACTGTATTTCTTTAGGAGTTTGAGAACAAGGGCTGTTTCAAAACCTCCCTTCTTCCTCCAATTCTTACGAAAATTATTCTGCAGAAAGGATTGCATATATATTGGAGGAACTCTAGTGGGACCTTCCTTGACCCTCCACTATTACCCGATTTACTGAGCCCACAGCCAGCATTTAAAATTAAGAGACTCCTCCAACCAGGATTTTTAACACAGACTTTGACATCCAGACAAGCTGACAACTGTAATACTCACGTGCAAAGGATGGACTGATCCTCTCGATCTAGAAAAAAAAAAATTAAAAAAAGTAGTTAAGACTGAGACTCTAAAATTAAATTTCTGTGACAGAATAGAACCAACACCAAAGACAAAAACAGGAACTAGTAAACTCTGCCAAGTATCTTCAGAATTATCGCCAGGTAACCCCTTTTCTGGCAACAGATGCCAACTTCCCACCATCTGCCAAAGTATAATGGCACCATCACAATTTAGTTTTCTTCATCCAGGAAGAATATTGTTTGCATTGTAATTTTTCTACAAACAATAAAGAACTCTTACAGAATATTTCTTTACCACACAGCAACAGTTTGATGTACAGCTACTTGTTCTTCAGCCCCCTCCCCCCATTATACTGGGCCCATACTGACTGGTAAAAGTTCTCAGCAGAGCAGTGGAAATGGAAGGGAGAAGGGGGAAGTGGGACAGGAACCATTACAAATCCTGAAGTGCCAAAACTTCATGACAAACAGAGGCTTTCACTCTCAAAAGAAAAACTGGAAGCTCAGTGAGAAATTTTTGTTACTTACTTTGTACAGAATGGACTTGAAAACTACAATGCTGAGCAGCAGCTTAAGTCCTAGACAGGTGATTTATTTGTGGCACCATCCCCTATTGTATTAACGGAGCAGCTGGTAACAGTAGAAACCTTTTCTTTTTCATGCTGACATACTAGTAGACATACTAATTCCTGTGTTCAATTCCCAGCTGTGGACGATAACATCTTTCCAGTTACAGAACTTGCTTGACCCAGCCTATACACCACTATCTTCTCCCACATCTTTAACCTCCTTTCAGCTTTCACCTATGATTCCAATTCCTCCTACGCAGTCCTGCCCAGTCCTTCCACCGTGTCTTCAACCCACTGCTCCCCCACCACTTCTGTGTGAACACACTCCCCTGCTCCTGCCTTGGTTTCACCTTCCATCCACCACTCCCTCCTGTGCCCCCCCCACCTCCAGTCTGCAGCCCATTCCTCCCCCATGCCACCAGGACTCAGCTGGGAGCACTGGACAGACTGGAGAGTGCCTGTGCCTACACCACAACAGCCTTAGTAGCTTGTAGTCATCACAGGGGCAGCAAGATCTGTTCAGACACGGAACAGACTTGGGCACAGCAAGTCATTCACTGACAGTCCACAAGATAAGCGAGTCCACTTACAGAACAGACTGTGCCACCAAACTCAAGATCTCCATTAGTTTGTAAGTTATCCATTTGGCTGGGGGTGTTTGTTTGGTTTGATTTTTTTTTTTTTTTTTGCTTAAGATCAAGACCAGAGTACTATCAGATCATCCAGTCTGAGAACCTGAGCAACACAGCAATTAGATTTCATTCAGTTACTGTCATTCTTTCCTTTCTCCACAATAAGCTCCAATTTTGTGTTGGACTGAAGTCTAATCTCTAAAAAGAGAGAAAGAAAGCCTCAAACATCCATGAGAGTAGAAAATTCACTGGATTGCTCTAATAAATTATTTTAGCAATTGGTAACCTTCATCAGTATGTTTATGGATGTGACTGTCTCCATATTTTAGCTACTGGTTCTTTCTGTTCCTTTCTCCAGTAGCTTAGAGAACCCAAGTGCAATCAGTATTCTCCCCACCAGAGAGTACTTAGACAATATAATTGAGTCACCATTCAAGTTGTTTTGTGCAAGATAAAAGAGATTGAGCTCTAATTAGGGAAGGCTTTATAGTCAGACAGAGTTCAAGTACCTGAAACTACTTTCCTTCCGTACCCTTAAACACTGCTATTGCAAGTAAATTTAGCATTTCGGTCCTAAGGTCATGAATACCATATTCATCAAGAAAAAGCTCCTATAAACTCAGTATATCGAGCCTTTGATCATATTTTCATCGAATAAGCAGGTAATCCTACCAAATTTGAGATTCTATCTTGTCTTAAATTATTCTGAGCCAGCAATGGAAACATTAGGTTCGCATGCTACAGATAGGGAACTCCTGCTCTTAAGCCTCTTTACTGGAAACTGATTGTATGCAGATGAGCACAAATATTTAGAGGAAAATAATCTGCTTTATCCCTGTTAATACTGTTCTCGGAGAGAGCTGATCAGCCCTAAGACTGGAAGAAAGCAAGCAAAAGAAAATCGTCACTCAAATGGTTTTGGCCCAGCAAACTCTTAAGCTATATACTGCAGCTTTACTAGCATTGCACATTCATTTTTTTCAGGTGCTGAATTTTATTCATTGCCTTTAACATATGCACCCCTTTTGCTGAGGGACAGGCAAAGAGCAGATGTTAGCCAGCTCTGAAAGCCCCACCCATTCAAGGTTCCCAGTGGGTCAAGGGCTCAGCAGGCACACGCCAGCCCTCTGCGTGACTGGGCACTTTGAGGGTGGATCAGGGGAATAACTAATGACTCATTTATGGATTGCCTAAGGAAACATATTCTTCAGTAGTGTGACACCTGGGTGCAATTCTCTATCACAAAGCAGCTATGTGAAAGGAAAAGATTGTGCCTCTGAATAACACCTGACTGTCAAAAGCTTGACTATAAACAAGCAGCCCACTTGTCCAAGAAAAGGTTATACTCGCATTCAGGTACTACAGAGGCTCTTCTAAGAAGCCAATTTGAGAGAGAGAGGAAAAAAAAGAAAAATAAAATAAAGATAACCCTAAGGAAGGTGCTCCTTACTCCCAGTAGTCAACTCCAGTGTCGGAATTATGAGATGGGCTCCTCATACAGATAATGGAGCCCTAAGCACTTGAAAAGTGCATGCCTTCCCCTTCCCTCTCCTCCAGGAGAGGATCCTTATTCCAGAAAAAAAAACCATTGGTAAGCAGACAGATAAACCAACTGCCCAACAGAAAAAGATGACCAACATCAGATAATACTCAAGCTCTTTGGCACTGAACACTTTTTGATCATGACAAGTTTTGTTGCACTTAGTTGAGAAGCTCTTTTCGAGCCTCATTCCAGCGAGGCAAGGTAGCAACAGCACCCTGGAGTGACCCGAGGAAGTCCCAAAGGGGCAAGCACAGGATTTTTCCACGCCTTAACACAGAGCAAGGTGTTGAAAGGCACTCAGGCAGGAAAAATCATAGACAGTGTTCAAAATCCTCTTGGCACTACATTTTCCTCCCCCAACATACTTTCCCGGTTGCCTGCTGCAGCTGTGTTAGTCACCTCTGCTTTAAGACAGCAGGAACGTACCTGCGAGTGCAGGCAAGTCACCGGCAGCGTGCAGACACTGCCATAAAAGGCAACATTCCTGTTGGCAATCCGAGAGAAATTCTTTCCCAGGACTGCAAAGCAGCAGTCATTGGGATAGCTGGAATTCTTCTAATTGTGTACAGACAGACAACTCAAATAATGTGTTGAGCAACAGGAAACTGGAGCCGACCAAAGGGCCAAAGAGCTAACGCATACAAAAGCATAACTCTTAGACACACTTCCAATTAAGAATTGCTTTAAATGCCAATATTCATTCGCCATACAATACTGACTTGTGCCATCACGAATCAGAATTCAGTTGCCCAGACAAGAGGCCACCGCCACCCCCTTTTTTTTTTTTTTTTTTTAAAAGGATCATTCAACATGGGTGTACTGTACAACTTTAGTCAGTCAGCACTTGCCTTTACTCCATTGTCAGTTGTGCAAGCAACCTACTCAGCAAAAGAGAATGTGCTGGGTACCATAAACTCAGTTGCTTATAATAACACAATCAAGAAACGCCTGATTAAAAGAAATCTGCATCTGCTTTTCAATCCTAAACAGAGTCAGTTATTAAAAACAATCCAGAATAACAACTCATTACTTAATTATAGCAACAGTTCTGTATTTCAGACCAGCTGGCAAGGAAAGTTTTTTATCTAGGCTCTTCTTTAGCTCTCATCACCGTAGTATTCAAGTGATCATAAGAAGCAGCAGCCTCAAGCATCCAGAAATTCAGGAAGTAAAACATCCTTCAAATTTAAGCTATAGAGCGGTATGGTATAAAAGATCAGTAGATTAATTTTACTGTATTAAAAAAACCATAATATCCAACTCATTCTTGACTTCCTTCAGTCCAAAACCAAAAAACCTCATTTTAGACTGCTTCTAGGACCTTCAGCATACTTCAAAAATTTAATTAAACCAAAATTTGTTTTCAGAGGAGGGACACCTCATATATAAAAAGTCCTCAGCCAAATATTCTACTGCAAAACAACAAATCTGAATGAGTGCTGAACTGCTGTGGTCAAATATATTGGCATAATTGGTAAATTAATAGAGCCCCAAACTCCTGAATTTTGTTTTTAGATGTTTTGGGATGGGAGAAGAAAAAGGTTGGGAGGCTAGAAGAGAATGCAATTTAAGCTCCACATTTCAGTTACAGAACATCCTAGCAGGCCTTTATCACCCACTTCCTCTGCATGAGTGACTCCAGTTTCAAGCCTGTTCATCTCCATAAAAGGAGAAGTAATATAGCATTCACACAATGGTGACATCATCTCTCCAGCTAAGAGGAAGTGTAGCTGAAAGGCAAAGGCTTGGCTTGCAGTTCCCTGCCTATAGCTGACTCATTAAGGCTAAAAGCTTAACCATAGCTCGATGATACCGCCCACCTCCTAACCACGGAGTGTCTGGCAGAACTGAGCAGCCTGGCCCTCTAGGTTTCTGTTACTACACTGCTCCCCTAGCACCGCAGCGAATGCCTGTAGCCCAACTTGGTCAACTGGCTGGCTGACCAAGTTAGAGAGTTGACCTAAAGAAAGAATTAGTCTTAAATGCATGTAAGTACTTCAACCATGCAGTAGTTTCGGTTTCTCAGTCCCTCCTCAAACTTCTCTTCCAACCTCAACATAATCTTACAACCAATGTCCTTCCCTCAGGGCTCTAAAACAGGAGGAGCCCCAGGCACTTGACACATTCTGCTAGTCGGAACAATCCCACTGGCATAAAATCTAATCAAATATGTTCACTGTGGTACTTTAACCTACATGCTGGTTGAGTAGGATCAAACACACTCCAGGGGAACACCAGAACAGAGCCTGAGAGCCTGCTTTTGCATTATCATTTAAGGAATGCATTAGAGAGGTTATTAGCATTTTGAAACTTCTATCATCAAGTACAAAAAAAAAAAAAAATCAAATGAAGGACAAAGAATATTCAAGACAGCTCTCAACAACAGAGCTTCAAGATGTGAAAAAGGAGAAAATCACTTGAGTTGGCAGGAACACTGCAGCGCCAAGATTCAGCTTTGCATTATCTCAAGTTTGAGGACAGTCACAAGGAGAAAAGTAAGTTTCACTTCAAAAAATGAAATATATCCTACTGGGTCAAATGCAAATATTTATTTCCCCAAGCCATTTTTGGACTAGAGCCCATACCCCTTTCTCTAGCGTTCCTTAACTGAATCCAGAGATAGCAAAAATGGAAAACAACTTAGGCTGTAATTTTAGGTTACACAAATGTTTATGAAGTTCTGACAGGAAAGAAAAACTGGTATACAGCCTGCAAAAGCTCAGGCAGCTCATGATACTAAAACAGTGAACTGCAGGGAGACTGACAGCAAGGGCTGAACCATTACATAAGTGAATGCCAGAGAGCTCCTGCTCTGGTTTACAGGAATGAACCAAAAAGGGTGTGGTAACTACAAAAAACCAAGTGGGCAACAGACTCTTTTTTTAGCTCCTTGTTCTGTTGAAAACCACATTTCAAGACACAGATTTTTAGAGCGGCATTTAGAAATCTCAAGTAATTCAAAGCATGTAAAACATTTCTTAAAATCAGAAAGTACGTACATCTTTTCTTGCCATTTCTATACAAACACCATCAAAACGAACATCCTCCATAATTCGTATCCAAACTTAACACTGCCCTTTGCATCAGAAATTTGGACAGACCTTGGAAACAAACTAGTGAAACTACAGGCTATATTCCTTTGGTTTTAGTGGAAACAGAACTTGACCTTTACATGCAACTTGAAAGAGACATCTGTGCCTCTACATAATCTGAGCAGCTCTGTCAATCGGGTATCCCTGAATTGGTAAGCACACCCAGAATACTGTATAGAAAATAAAGATGCACTTTGGGACAGTGCAATATACAGTGCAGCATAGCAGACCAATGCTAAGAAGCAAGCTGAGAAACAAGACCTGAGACCAAGGAAGTTAAAACAGAAGCGTTCTACTAGCTCGGAAACTTAAGAAATATGTAGACATCTGAAAATTACAAATAAAATAATTCAAGGGTCATGTTCTGTAGAAGCAGACCTAGAGGACTGTTTCTTATGAAGATGACAACTGGGGCTGAAGTCCATGTGAAGATCTACAACAGCAAGTGATTTGTCTTACAATAGCTAACACTGTTTCCTTCCTTAATGTAACAAGGCCAATAAAAATCATTAAGTTACTATGCATCAGAATTTTTTCTTTTAAACACCAACCCAGAGACTGCCTAACTCCCAAGTGAATACCAGCAAGGTGCTGGCTGCATAGGCTCCTTTGCAGACTTTGCATCATGGTCAAGGAGGGTTTAATCACTGCACAATGATTTTAAGAGTTTTGTTCAGTGAAGCATTAGGAGCCCTACAATAATATGCAGAGAAACTGGATGAGTAAGGAGATGGAGTACATTCGTTAGCTATGTGCTGTCTATTCCCTCTCCTATCTGTCTCTTACTTGAGCAGGTTGAGCTTTGGAGACCAGAATAACCATACTAATCTAACCTATTACAAAAGTTTCAGACACTGGCATTAAAACAGCCATCATGCTCCAGACACCAATGAAATTTCTAGTTTCTATCAGTATTTGGCATAGAAAATTCCCTATATGTGTTCCAGACAAACAGGTGCTGTTTAACAGCTTTAAAATATGTTTTTCTAAATAGATCCCCTGGAGACTATGAATTGAGGTAAAGAATTTACCCCTTCAGTGTGTATCTGCTGCATTAGAATAATGATTTGTTTGCTCAAGACACCACTCTACTTGCAGGCACTGTGCTTCAATCATCAGCACCAGAAGAGTAATTCTTCTGAAAGCAGTCAAACCTGAGGCTTCTGGCATCGAGGTTACCCAGGGAACAGAAACATTAAGATAAATGGTTGTTTTCTCCGAAAACAAAAATGTTACACTTTTTTTCAGAGTTTTGCTCTTGAAGCACAGGAAGTACTGTGCAGCAAAATAATGTTTTCACCTCATTTCTGAGTCTTAATG